>VFFE01007625.1:77620-94020 GCA_008921705.1 Burhinus oedicnemus | reverse complement strand
GGCCAAGGCAAGGCGGTGCAGGTGGATTGCTGCTCTCCCCAGAGCAGTCAGGGTCCATCCAAAACCCAACCAACTCCTGCACAGTCCAGGGATGGGTATAATTAGACACCAGATGATGGAACAAGTGAATTTGACCTTTTAATCTGCACTAAATAGCTGTTTGTTCGGATCACATTCTGTCTTCGCTTTGCATACAAAGGGAGGGCGGATGGATGTTTTCCAAGCCCCTCTGTTCCTGCTGCTGAAATTGTTTCTTAGCTGGATGTAACCCTGAGGATGTGAGGGTTGATGTCCCAGGGGATTTGCAGTAGGGGCTGAGAGCTCCCAGGTAAAAACTGCTGGGATGGAGAGAAACCTGTAATGGGTTAGAGGAGGATGGGGAAGGATGTGCTGTCGTGGAAATGATGGATGATCCCATGATGCACAGCTCCAGCATAGAGCATCCTTCTAGGTCTTCACGTGTGTAATTTTAGGAAGGCTTTGTGGTATTTTTAGGAAGCTTCCCAATGGACTTTCCCCCCTGGGGTAAACAATTTCTCCAGTCCCCTGGAGCAACTGCTCATGGGGATCTTGCCTGGCTTTCTTGCCTCGGCAGTGGCTTCTCTGTGACATTTGTTGCATGCTTCGGGCTGGGATGTGAGTCATGTCGCGGAGATCTTGCCAGTCTAAATAAACCGGGCTATTCATTGCTCCCATCGTCCTTGCTGGGGCCTGCCCTCGGATAATGGGTCTTGGGATATGTCTTGCTGAAGCGAGACATCTGTTTACATGGAGCTGCCAGCGATGGGATAAAATGTGGCAGAATAATTTAAAATAGCCACAACCACCCTGGGCGAGCAGCTCTGCCCCACGAGCTGCCCTCGGCGCAGCACATATGCCCTCGCTGTTAGAGGAGGGGGGTATCTTCCTAAACATCTCCCTCGTTTGCTAAGAAAACGGCATTTTGGGCATGTCACTGTCCCGGCAGTATCATGATGGATGAGCGCACAGAGCTGGCTCCACTTGGGAAACATGGATTTTGGGTGAAACTCAGCTGTCGGGAGAGGGCTTCCACCAAGTCCTTCCAGATTAATTAGGCAGTGGTGCTGAAGCAAGACCGTGGGGTGTAATTTGTCTGCAGAGGAGAGAAGCCACTTTCTCTTTCCCAATACTATATTGTGTAATAGCTGCATTTTTTTCTCCTGACTCCGGGGCTGTGAATGGGTGCCAAGCAGAAGAGGAATTTCGATGCTCCGATAAGATGTTTACATCAGCCTAAACATTGCTGGCGCGTTTGACATATTAAGTAATCTCTGGTCGTCCCAGTCGCCTGAGCAGGGGATGCTGCTGGGCAATGACTCGGCTGTCAAAGTGCTTTGGCCCCGGTTTGTCACCGAGGACGTTGGGTTCAAACCCTGCTGGGCAGGACGGGCAAGAGTTTTGGAGCAATGCGAGAGTGGTTTTGCATCCATGCATCCACCTGGTTTGTGCCCCAGGGCAGCGAGGGCAGGGTTAATGCATTGGGAATATGCAAGAGCACTCAAAGGGACACGTGAGGTTTTCCCGAAGGGTTTCTGCATGCAAAGGGTTCATGGCAGGTGAGACGCGGCGGCTAGAGAAGGGGATACAAGGGTGGGCTTGTCCTGCCCATCCTTCCCGCTGGCACAAAGTGTGACGCATCGTCTATGGAAAAATCCCTCAACCTGGGTGGCTGCCTGAGTCGGTCTGGATGTGGTAGGCTTCATAAATAAGGTTCATTTCTCCTTTCTTAACCAAAAAAAAAAAGAGTCCCACGGTGAAGGTTTCACCCAGGCTTTGCCTGCCCCTCTCTCTCCCCCCACAGAACCATGTCCTGACCCTAATGTCCATGGCGGCTCGCATCTACAAGCATCCCAGCCTGAAGAACTCCATCAACCTGGTGGTGGTGAAGGTGCTGGTGGTGGATGAGGTGGCAGCAGGGCCAGAGGTGTCGGACAACGGTGGGCTCACCCTGCGCAACTTCTGCAGCTGGCAGCAAAGGTTCAACCCGCCGAGCGACCGGCACCCGGAGCACTACGACACTGCCATCCTGCTGACGAGACAGGTCTGAAGGGTCCCTTGGGGATGCTTTCGGGGGGGAGAGGAAAGGGGTCGAGGTGTCCCTGGAGGGAGAGGAGGGATCCTCCCACCATGCAAAGGATGGAGCTTGCAGCAAAGCAACGGGGGGGTGGTTGCATTTGGGCTGCAGAGCACCGGTGGGTTGCCCAGCTCTGATCGGAGATGTTGGGGCTACCCAATGCGGGACCCCTTCACCCTGCCTCACCCCCCTCGGTGCTGCTCGCTGACAGGACTTCTGTGGACACCAAAGCTGTGACACGCTGGGAGTGGCGGATATCGGCACCATGTGCGACCGCAACAAAAGCTGCTCGGTGATCGAGGATGAGGGACTGCAGGCAGCCTACACCCTGGCTCACGAACTGGGTAAAGCATCCCTTCCCCGGGGGGGTGTCTGCTTTTTCAGCCCGGCTTGGGTTGCTGGGAGGGGATGTAGCACAGCCCAGCACCAGCATCGCCCAGCTGGATACCACCCGCCAAGCCTTGGGCAGCGCCGAGGAGCTTCTGGCACCAGCAGAAGCTGGTTTGCACCAGCAAAAGTGTTTAGAAGTGCCTGAGCTGGTGTAAATCAGTGCATTTGCCTGATGTGATGAGCTAAGGCTTGGGACCAAGTGCTTCTTCCCCTTGGTTCGCCACTCCTAGAGTTGTGCTGACTAATTTAGTGGCATGGTTTAGTGGAGGACCTGATAGAGTAGGGTCAATGGTTAGGCTACATGATCTTAAAGGTCTTTTCCAACCTAAACGATTCTAGGATTCTATGATTGTAATTTGGGCCACCCTGCCCTGCATACAGCGGGCTGTACTGCTGAGACAGAGCGAGCACTGTTTTCTTTGTCGCTTCTGATTTATGGAAGCAAATAGCTTTTGCAGCAGGAAGAGCTGCTTGGTAAGTTATAGATGCTCCCAGCTGCCCAGGTACCACCTGCAGCAGAGCAGGGGTTGGGAGGCTGTGGCTCACCAATGTTCTCCATTCCCCAGGCCACGTGCTCAGCATGCCCCACGATGACTCCAAGACCTGCGAGCGGCTTTTTGGGCCCCTCGGCAAGCACCACATGATGGCCCCTCTTTTCATCCACTTGAACAAGACCCAGCCCTGGTCCCCTTGCAGTGCCATGTACCTCACCGAATTCCTGGATGGAGGGCACGGTAAGGAGCCTCATCATTCAAGACAGCCTTTTCCTCTCTCTTTGCAACGCCTTGAGCGGTGAAGGGGGTTCAAATCAGACCACAGAGAGAGGTTTGGGGTGCCCTGCTTGGTCCAGCCCATGGCGTCAAGCCTTGATGCATCTCAAGCCTAACTCTCGCACCTTCCCCAGGTGACTGCTTGCTCGATGCCCCGGCCGACCCCCTCTCCCTGCCTGCCGAGCTGCCTGGCCGAGGAGCCCTGTACAGCCTGGACCAGCAATGCCAGCAGATCTTCGGCAAGGACTTCCAGCATTGCCCTAACACCACGGAGGAGGACATCTGCAGCCAGCTCTGGTGCAGGACGGGCAGCAGGGAGCCCCTTTGCCACACCAAGAACGGCAGCTTGCCCTGGGCGGATGGCACCCCCTGCAAAGCCGGTGGGCTATGCTGGGATGGCCACTGTGTGTCACAGGACACCCTGACACCCCAGGTAAGGTGGGGAATTGGGCACCTTTTGGAATTCCCAAACCTCTGACCTTGGTCCTGCTGTTTCCTAGACTAGCTTTGGATTTACCTGATTTGTGTTCTGGATATCTCTCCTTCAACAGCACCTTTTGTTAATCTTTATTACTGGCAAGCCCAGCTCGTAGATAAGTGCTACCATGCCTTTCGCCAAGGCTCAGGCTGGTCAGAAACAGAGCAAGCAGCTGCAGTTCTGCAATTAAATCATCACTTTTTGCCCTGCCAGGGGAATTAGCGGCGATTTCTGAGTCGGTCAGCAAAGTACTTAAACCTAAGCTTAACTTTAAGCACATGAACAGACTGGTGGAAGTCAGTAATAACTTCATGTGAAGTATGTGCTTAAGTGCTTTGCTGGATCAGGGCCCCAGCCGGGAACGCAGGGAGAGGAACTGGGGGGAGATTTTAACGTTGCTCCAGACCTTTGCTTGCCCTGAGTGCGAGCAACCAGGGATGGATGAGCTCGGGGATGGATCTAGCAGCTTCTCATGGCCTCTTGCAGCCAGCAGTGGATGGCGGCTGGGGCCCGTGGAGCCCCTGGGGCTCCTGCTCCCGGAGCTGCGGCGGCGGCGTGCAGTTCTCCTACCGCCACTGCGACAGCCCCAAGCCCCAGCACGGTGGCAACTACTGTGAGGGCCAGCGAGCCAAGTACCAGTCCTGCCACACCGACGAGTGCCCGCCAGATGGTAAGGATGCAATTCCCAAATGCATACTCACCTCCCTCCCCCCTTTCTCCAGGACCCATCGCCAGGGATTGCTCCACTATCCCGTGAATATTCCTATTTTGGGGGGGCAATAGCTTTCTGCTGGGGGTTGTAATCCCCTCTGGCTGGGTGGGGAGGTGTGTGGCATCCCTGCTCTGCTTGCACACTCGCCGCACGTTCCCACTATCCTGGGCTCGCTCCTACATCTCCGCGATGGCCAAGGAGGATGGCAGTTCCTGCTGGCTTCCCACAGCTTTTGGGTCACATTTTGCCTTCCCTTTCAGGGAAAAGCTTTCGGGAGCAGCAGTGCGAGAAGTACAACAGCTACAACTTTACGGATCTGGAAGGGAATCGCCTGGAGTGGGTTCCCAAGTACGCGGGGGTGTCACCCCGAGACCGATGCAAGCTCTTTTGCCGAGCCAGAGGGAGGAACGAATTTAAAGTCTTTGAGGCCAAAGTAAGATACCCAGTGATGATAATCACCCCTTTTTACCTTGTTTTGGATCAAATGCCCTAACTGCTCCTCCGCATTTCCTAGGTGATCGATGGGACGCTATGCGGACCGGAGACCCTCTCCATCTGCGTCCACGGGCAGTGCATCAAGGCTGGCTGCGATCACGTAGTCGGGTCCTCAAAGAAGCTGGACAAGTGCGGGGTGTGCGGCGGCAACGGCTCAACTTGCAGGAAAATCTCTGGCTCGCTCAACCGATCCAAGTAAGTGGAGAAGGGGTCTGCAGAGACGGGCTGGGGGGGAGAAAAAACAGTTTCCCCTCTCATTCTCCTTTCTTCATTTTTTTTTATTGCAGAAGGGCTAAGCTAGGAATATTAGGACTCTGCCTACGTCATGTAAAGCCAGTTTGCTTTCTGTACCCAAAGCATTGCACCTAATTGCAAACCCCTGAGCTCGAGGAGTGCTTGGCTTCCCCTCCATGCCATTAACCTGGGCTCGCGGCCCTCAGCTGGGTGGCTTTGCAACAGCCTGATCTCCTCCCCAAACTCTGGAGCTTACGCAAAGTTTATTTTGGGGCAGCATTATGCAAGCCAAGCAGAGTTTATTTCCTAAAATAATAGCTGGTGCTGACACCGGCGATGGGCTCGGTATGCTGCTGCAAATAAATCTGCTGCCTCGAGGAGTTTACATTATGCATCTCGCCCCAATGCAGTGAGCTGGACGCATATTTTGGGGGCTGATGTGGGATATAAATAGTTGAATAACTTTTCCCTGGGCTTGGGGGTGAATTTCAGTCCTGGGACACGGGCATTGAGGCAGCCACTTCCCTTGCCCAAGATCTCCGTTGCTTTGCCAAAGAGCTGAATTTAAGGCCTTTGTTGAAAAAATCATAACAAAAGCGCAATGCGTCCAATTCCATGCAGTGAGGTGACTCACGCAGTCAAATTAGATTTCCCAAATGCTTTCCTGCCAGGGAGCCAGCTGAAATGGGGCTTCCACTCTCCTATGAATTGTTTGCGGTTGACTAAAGAGAGATTAGCGTGGTAGCTACAGCCAAGAAGAGATCCCATTAAGATCAGGGTTAGGGAGGCCAGGGTGACTGAGAGCAGCGTTTGACCCAAAGGCTTTGTTCCAAAATACTCTAAACCTAATTACCAGCCACAGCATCAACTGTGGGGATGCGTGGAAAATGATCCTGCCGGCCCCATGGAGTGAGCCACTCCAGGGTGGCATTTTATTATAGCAGCAAGTAATTCCCATGGCATTGGGTGCTGAGTACCGAAGCGTTCCCGCTGCTATCCCAGGAGCCATGGTGCTCCCAGGGATGGGCATGGGCTCTGGCTGGATTTGCAGGGAAATCCTCCCCTGGCATGGGAATGCACTGTGTGTCCTGCAATGGCAGCTCTTCTGCATCTTGGCGGTGGCTGCAAAACCCTTCCAAAGATGAGCCCAGGGTGGAGAGACACCTGCTTATGGATAGGGGATGGTTTCACTGCCGTACTACTTCCTTGTCTTCTAGGAAAGCCTTTCAAGTTGATATCAAGTCATCTACAATATCAGATGTCTGTTGGGTTAATTGTTTAACTTCTGATCTGTTTTCAGCAGCAACATCTGACCCATGTACATATGCATACGATGCCAGCAGCACCCCGACTCTCTCCTGTCCAACTGTTCTATATCTATCTACAGCTGATGCTATCCTTCAGCATCACTGGTGACAGCATCACTGGGCAAAGCCAGGCTTTCAGTCCCAAATGCTTCACCCATTTCAAAGGAAAGGGAATAAGTGGTATTTCCCACCAAGGCTGGTAACCATGGGGCTGTTCATTTGACTGCGGTGCTCATTTCAGCAAAATCTTCCAGCTGAGCACACATCTGGCATGACTGCAATATTTCCAGCTCTTGAGCTGGGTTACAGAGAGATGGCTTCAGAGCCACGATCCCACTTGCCAAGTCCTATCCCCTGCATGGGTCTCCTTTTAATAAGTCCAGGAAAATAACCATGTCCCTTTGCCCTGTGCAGATATGGCTACAACGACATAGTCACCATCCCTGCTGGGGCAACCAACATCGACATCAAACAGCGCAGTCACCGCGGGGTCCGTCACGACGGGAATTACCTGGCCCTGAGGACCCTCGAGGGCAAATACCTGCTGAATGGAGACTTTGCCATCTCGGCCATGGAGCAGGACATCCTCATTAAGGGGACCATCCTGAAATACAGCGGCTCCATGACGACCCTGGAGAGGCTGCAGAGCTTCCGACAGCTCCCGGAGCCCCTGACTGTCCAGCTGCTGACCATCGCCAGCGAGGTCTTCCCACCAAAAGTCAAGTACACCTTCTTCATCCCCAAGGATGTCCCTTTTAGCAAGCAGAAAGGCAAAGAGAAGAAGTCAGCCAATGTCATCCGACCGATGCTGACCTCCCAGTGGGTCCTGGGTGACTGGTCCGAGTGCTCCAAGACGTGCGGCTCCGGCTGGCAGAGGCGGACGGTGGATTGCCGGGATGTGGAGGGTCAATCCTCCACCGCCTGTGACAGAGCCCTCAAGCCCGAGGACATCAAGCCCTGCGGAGATGTCCCCTGCCCTCTCTGGCGCCTGAGTCCCTGGTCCCCTTGCTCCCAAACTTGCGGCGAGGGCGTGCAGACGCGCAATGCCTCCTGCATCGATTACGCTGGTAAAATCACCGCCCCGGAGAAATGCAGCTCACCGGGGCCACTGCCAGCCACCGCCACCTGCGTGCTACGGCAGTGCTGAGCCAGGATGGGCTCAGCGGCGATGCAACGCCGGGGCAGGACGGCGAGGATGCGGTGGGCTTGCTCACCTGACGAATAACCACTCTCCAGTGGTTCATCCCCACCCCATCGACTTCTACCTCAGAGGGGGAAATAACGGCAGCAAAACGGGGAGGAATCACTTCTTTTCCTTTCTTTCTTCCTTTCTTTCTGGCTGGCTGCTCACAGGCAGGTTGTAATTTAAGGGGAAAAATAAGCGTATCGGTAGGGCGTTTCCAAAGAGCTGTTGTTCAATATGGTTGCAGGCTCCCTTTGTAAGGTTCACTGGGGTTTGTTGCTGGAAAAAAGATGGAGCCTGGCTTTGCCATTGCCCCGTCCCAGCTGCAGGTCAAGGAGGTCCAGGGTTGGCAGCTTTGATGATAAAATCAGGATCCCTTTGCAAAAGGCTTGGATCGGATTGCCGTCCCCTCCCTGTGGTGGCGTGGGTGTCCTTGAGCATGGGGAGCATTTTATCAGCTGTGAGTTTAGCCTGGGAGATGTCACTTGTTTGGCTGGGAGCAGGAACAAGCCAAGGGCCGGATCCTGGCACGCGTTAAGCAGGAGGACAGGTGAGATGGTCACAGCAATTTCTGCTGGATTTATAATCTACAAGGAGACAAACCTCTGCCTCCAAACACTCCAGCATCCGCAGAGTTATTCCTAGAGCTGCAACCCCATGCCTCGATTTCCCCAGATATAAAAACGAGGCTTAACTACACCTCATCTGGATTGCAGGTTTGCCGTGAGGATTAATTAATTACCGATTCTGCAGTGCTTTTGCTATAAAACGCCTATTCCGATACTCCGTCCCCCCTCTGGAGCGGACGCTTGGGTGTGCCAGCCTTTCCTCTCCCATCCTCAGCTTCTAGTCCCCTGTGTGCTCATTTTCTCAGCTCTGCTTTAATTTTGGAGATAATTTGGCTTGCAGCAGGGATGAGCCCAGGAGCTGCAGATGCTGATCCTCTCCCAGCCCGTTGCGGTGACCGGTGCCGCTCTTCATCTCTGCTTTTCCGGGATACGTGAAGATGCTCGGATCTGGTGCTGGGCTCCAGCCTTGTTTGAGCAATTCTGGGTGTAAAACCAAGCCTGGCAAGGCTGGAGCTCTTTATTCCCATACAGCCAATGCCTGGAGAGTGGGGATGGAATTTGGGAAGGTTTTGCCATTGCTGCAGGAGCGATTCAGTATCTCCAGGCTCTTCTCCAGATGCCCCTCGCTGCTTCCCTGTGGATGCAGGGGCCTTGGCTCCCCTTTCGGCAGCAAAACATTGAATTTCCAGTGGGAACAGCCTTTTTCTCATAGGAAGGAGAGAAAGGCCGGAGGAGGAGGACTTGAATTTGCGATATCTGAGCTTCCCCGTTTGCAATTGTGGAGCGAATCCTTTTTCTTGTCTCTTTTGCCTGAGCAAAGCTCCCGTGAGACCCTTTTCTCTCTGGCTGGGCAGGTTTGGGATGGGACTGTGGGATGAGCTGTTGGCCCGAAGCCATGCCAGAAACCCTACTATTTATCTGAAAACCCAAGATATTCGGCTTTTATCTCCCATAGTGATTCCTATTGAAACCAAGGGGGCTACAGCTAAGGTCTGAGGGTACCAAGAGCTTTTTTAGGAAAGAAAAAAAGAAAATAATACAGGCCAGCTGCAGAGTTTGGATGCAGAGCTGTTTGGGCTGTCGTTCAGACCTACCTTCGGGCAATGTTCTGCGTCTGCTAATTAATCTCCAGGAATTTAAGCCCTCTCTCGCTCTAACAAATAGCTGGATGCTAAAGTCATGAAACCTTTGCAGGGTTATTTTCTTTTTCCCCTTTGAGTCTGCGAGGGTTTTAACTCAAAGGCCAGCCGGCGTTTCCTCTCCAGCGTCGTAACCAGCATTTAGGATGGGGCAGAAATTTCAGCCTGAGACGGTGCCAAGGAAAACGTCTGTATTTATCGCACAGGAGTCGTGCATGCCAAGGGTCTCTTCCAGTTTTTTATAGTCACTGCGCGGTCGCTTAGCCAGAGCTTCCTAGATGCAAAATCCTCCTTCCTAGATGCAAAATCCCCCTTCCTAGATGCAAAAACTCCCTGCCGCGGGCAAATCCTGCTGCTTTTCCAGCAAGGAGGAGGATGGGGGAACCGCAGGCGGCGATGCTCGGTTGAGGTGCGGGGTCTGGATGGCGTTAAGTGGGATTCCTGCCCTAGCCATCCCGTAGAAACACTTAGCCTTTACGCTGATTTAAGTCAAAGAGGTTATATATTAGGAGATATATATGTATATATATGTTTCCCTTCAGTGAAGGATTGTAGCAATGTACTGAGCCTCTTGTGTTAGGTATTTATTATAAATTTCGGGTTTGTTTTGTACAGTAGCTGTCTGCAAAGGAGAGGGGAAAAAAAAGAAAAAAAAAAAAAAAAAAGACTGTCTGTGTTTTAACATGCTGCTCCCACATCCCCACTCTGAAACCTGCCACGGGGTCGGAGAGGGGATGTCTCTGCTCAGCGTTTAACCACTTCGGTATATGACTGGTAGTCTCCCTCCTCCCTGGTGCCCCCAAATCAGGGTGCGATCGCCAACCGAGCCGTGTAAACGTAACAAATCCAACCCAAATTAAGCTTTGGACTTTCATTTTAAGGGGGGGAAAGATAATTTTCCAGTTTTTAGCCTTATGTTTGTATTTGTTTTTAACTTTGAAAACAGTCTGTTTGTGACTCTGCCTTTACCCCCTCAATAAAGGATTTCTTGCCTGTTATGTCTTCGCATTTGTCTCTATTTGCGCTTTTCTCAGGATACATTTTTTTAACCCCATCCCAAGAGCAGTATCTTAAACCTCCCTTTTCCATAGCTTATTCAGCCTTAAATAAATGGCTTATTCGCTTTGGAGATGCTAAACTGAAGCATTACATGATAGAGTAGACAAAACCCAGGGAGCAAAAATTATTCCCCAGAAATTTTGACTCGTCTCTGTTACACAGACCACTTATGAGCGGTCTCTACAGATACATACATGTAGATAATTCTGCTAGTTACTGGGATAAAACACAGGCTAAACAGGGCTAAACCAGAAGGGATGCTGGCTCCTTCATGTAGCTCTATAATAACCATAGGCAGTGGGAAGTCGGTGCCGTCTCTCTAGGTGCGGCATTGTCCTCCGAAACACAGGATCGTTGAAATTTGGTATATGACAATGCAGATTTTGGAGCTATCTCCTTGCAATAAGCCTGGACTTGTTATAAGGTAGTTAGAATATCTTTGCTTGGGTCAAACAGGCTCTGCTGTCTGAGGTGAAAGCACAGCCTTGTGTTGAATAGCGGCTAGGGGGTTTTTTCTGTATATTGGTGATTTCCATCCACTGATGGGCTAGAAAACCATACCGCCACAGCTGGGTGGAGGCTGCCTGTATAGAGCCCTACGGGAGAGCAAAGGAAAGGGTTAACCCATTGCAGTGGGACGTGTCATTACGTTAATGGGCACAGTGAGGCATGCCACCCTATTTATAACCAGGTGTGACATTCATTTTAGATGACTTCCCTTGGCACCCATACAGCTGGGTCCTGGGTTTCGGCTCATTAAGGCACAGCCTGCCCCGGCTTTTCTCCCACCTTTTATTTTTTTGTCGTTTCATTGCCATCACTGGGTTTGAGTTGAATAATTGGAATTTCAAACAAAGCCAAAGGCTTTGGGATATTAACGGGTAGGAAGAAGTCCCTAATTAGTCATAGCAGCACAACCATCGCAATTTAACTTTTGAAAAAGAATAGTGGAATAAGAAAATAAACCTTATGGGAGCTTCTCTGTCACCGTACCCTCGATGGTACCCCAGAGACAACGGGGACCAGCAGGCAGAGAGATGCATTTCTCTAGTCCCATCAGGGGGAAATTATTAGGGTCCACCCTTGGCTGGACCCCCCACCCCATGCTGCGAATAGTGCTGCTCCCCAGTCAGGAGTAATTATATTTTATCGGCGTGTTTCCTCATCGGCAGCACTTTTGGAGGATGTAGGATGCCACAGGCTGCTCCCCCAGACAAGAACATCACCAGGTACGTGTTGAAATGGTGGTTTGCTCTTTGGTTTCTGATCCTCCTCCCTCCAAGGGCTGGGCTCTCCCGATCTCCAACCCAAGTTATTCCTGGATATCTGCTCCCCGCTTGTCCTTGTGCTAATGCTGTTCTTTAGTTTAACAGCTTTCCTCCCTCCTTGGTTTATATCTCCCCTCCCATGTGTTTGTAGACAGGAGTTGTACCCTCTTTCAGCCTCATTTTGCTAAACTTGGCAAGCCAGACTCTGTAGGATTAGCTCATAAAATGAAATTTAAAAAAAAAGCTCCTAAAATAAATTAACCCCACCCCCTCCTGCTACTGCTGGAGACTTTGCATAAATCTGAATTTATTGTCCCCAGACAGAAGTGACCGCAGTGTCCCAGCAAGGTCACACCAGCACCTGGTGCTCCAGCCACAAATTCTTCCTCATTCCTGATGGAAACATCTTTCCTGACATGTCCTAGGGCCAAAATGTCCCTTTTCTGCTGTTACCCTCTGCTTACCTTATCCATCCCAGTCTTACAACCCCTCTGCTCTTTTAGATCCCTCTTTCTCCACACAAATACCTGTTGAATTCATCCTCGGTCACCCAAGCAAGGGATCTGATTCCCAGAGGTCCTGGAAAACGGCATTTCAGAGGGGCTGTTGAAATTCAGAGCACCTGAAAAACAGACTCCTCTCCTAAACTGCCTGCTTCAGCCTCCTCTCCCACCAACCAGGATGCTTTAACCCCCGGGACTGAGCTCACCGAGGACAGGGACCTGCGTGGAAAGGGACCTGGGAGTCCTGGTGGACAACAGGATGACCATGAGCCAGCAATGGGCCCTTGGGGCCAAGAAGGCCAATGGCATTTTGGGGGACATCAAGAAGAGTGTGGCCAGCAGGTGGAGGGAGGTCATCCTCCCCCTCTGCTCTGCCCTGGTGAGGCCCCATCTGGAGTGCTGTGTCCAGTTCTGGGCTCCCCAGTTCAAGAAGGACAGGGAACTGCTGGAGAGGGGACAGCAGAGGGCTACGCAGATGATCAGGGGACTGGAACATCTTTCTTCTGAGGAAAGGCTGAGGGACTTGGGTCTTTCTAGTCTGGAGAAGAGAAGCCTGAGCGGGGGATCTCATCAATGCTTACAAATCCTTAAAGGGAGGGTGCCAGGAGGATGGCACCAGTCTTTTTTCAGTGGTGCCCAGTGATAGGACAAGAGGTAATGGGCACAAACTGGAACCTAGGAAGTTCCATCTGAACATGAGGAGGAACTTGTTGACTTTGAGGGTGGCCGAGCACCAGAAGAGGCTGCCCAGAGAGGTGGTGGAGTCTCCGCCTCTGGAGACATTCCGAACCCGCCTGGACGCCATCCTGTGCAACCTGCTGTAGTTGAGCCTGCTGTAGCAGGGGGGTTGGACTGGATGATCTCCAGAGGTCCCTTCCAACCCCTGCCATTCTGTGACTCTGTGACCAGGCAAAGCATTCCTGGGTCTGGAGAGGACATAAACCCCAAATCCTCCCAATGCCAGGAGAAATTTAGGGGTTGCCAAAGAGAGAAGTCAGCAGGATCAAGCTAAAGCAAATTAACCGAGCCCTGGAGACTGCAACAGGGAAGAGGATGGAGAGGAGACGGCTCCTGCACACCAATGGTACATTAAGGAGTAGGCAGTGAGTCCTCAAGGGTGGGAATAAAGAGGTTTTCCCCCTGGAGGTGCCAACGTCAGGGAAGGGAGAGGAAGGCTGTGCAGGCAAAGCGTTATTTGCTTTCGGTGTTAATGGACGCATCCTGCCAGGAGCAGGATAGCAGGCTGGTAGCAGCATGGGATCTGCTCCGAGAGCCACTGAAGTGAAGGAAAACATATCCCCACAGCCTGCAAAAAGAGGGTAAAACAGCCTCCAGGCAGGAATTTCGTGTCCTGATTGCTTGGATGGGGGTGAGCAAGGGCAAGATTGAAAAATTAAAGTGAGAGGCCAGGACAGGAGACATAGCTGGGTGTCTTTTGGGGCTGAACGGGAAATCGCGATTTCCGTTGAGACAGACAAGGAGGGCTTTCAGGGGACGGCACAGCCTCCTGCCGCGTCCATCCTGCTGCAGACCGGACCCTCTTCCTCACGCTGAAAGCGATGCAGGACCACTTTGCTAAGCATCCCCAGCTCCAGCAGCTCTCATCCCATTTAAAAGCCAAAAGTGGAGACTACGAGTCACCCTTTGAAGGCTTTCTCCTCATTTTCCCACTGGTGTTTTACACCCATCAAATTCCAGCCGGTTTGGCCAAGGGATTCCCACGGTCCCTATAAGTCCCCGTAAATGAGCAGTAGACACACAGACCAGATTTACCACTCAATTACTCGGGGTTTATGTCAGCATTGGGCCATCTGCGTCTGTGAATCAAGACCACGATGTTGTAAAATGAGCGTAAGGGCAAATCCCGTTAACCGGGAGTCGGTATTTCAGCAGTTCATTGCAACGCCTCTCGCTGAGGAACTCCAACTCTGCAGCAAAAGCAAATAGCAATAAAGGATGACCTGGTAGCTTAGGAAACCCGAGCAGGTGTAAATCAATACAGCTCCCTCCCGGATTTACTCCAGCAAACGCCACGGCAATGGGAATCGCTGGAGAACCTCTTCAGGTATTGAGGGCTAATAAATTGTTATTAATAAAACAGCTTCTTCTGCTGGAGTAGGAAGAAATTCATATCGGAGTCAGGCTGGGGAGGCCGATGTGCTCCTCTGTGGGATGTGGATCCCAAACCTACCAGCTTCCTGCACCCAAACACCCCACCGTTAATTGGAAACCTAACGAGCTATGCAGAGATGGCAGCCAGGAGGCGGGTGTGCCATTGTGGGAGGTTGTAAGGAAAAGGGAGAAAGAGGAAGAAATGAAATAAAAGGCTGCCTTTTTTTTTTTTTTTAGCAGGGATGGGTTTGAATCACCGAAGACACGGCGATTTTTTGGGGGGAAATCAATGCATGTGCGTGGGCCAGCTCCTCGCCTTGCAAACACTGCCGTCTGCAAGGCAGCTTGCTTTCCCATTGAGAAAACACTGGCAATTCAGAGGCAAATCCAACCTCTGGATGTGGATTTGCACCAGCCGAGCATCCCTGCTACAGGGGAAGCCTGGGCATCCCAGCCAGGTACCCGCAGCCCCAGCGCTCGCCTGACGCTGGGGTCGTGCTTTATTCTTGGGGTGTTTATGTGTTAATTCCTTAAAAAAAAAATTAATTCCTTAAATTCCTTAATCCTTAAAAAAAAAAAAAAGGCAAGGTGGTGTTTCATTGTGAAGTTTTATGGCTTATTTCCAGGCCGCACATAGAAAGTTTAAACGCTTTACTTGGAGGATTTTGTTATTTTGCTGAAGCACAGCGAGGGCATAGACCATGCTGAATTTTACCATTTTCCAGACATGAATTTGAGTAGTTTGGACCCTATTTCCCTCCCGTGCAAAGCCCGTGACCTGCTCAGAGCAAGTCTTAAGGAGGATACAGCCGTCGGTTGGCTAAAACCACTCCATCTACAACAGTTTCGCCATCAAACACCCCCAGTTCTGACAATTTTCAGAGCGGCATTTTGAAGGTGAGGGATGGCAGCCTGAGGGGTTTTGGTTGGGGTTTTTTTTTTTTTGTCATTAATCCTTTGCGATTCAGGACTTACGGTGGATCACCAGGAGCAGATTCTTCCTTGCCTTGGAAATGATGTCTTACTAAAGCGGAAACAACCCGTGCACACGCGCAATCTGCCGAAATCGGTGCGATTTTTCCTTTTTTTGCGCAGGAGGAGATGGCAAGGGGAGGCTGCCATGCACCAGGGGCGCGATACAGCTCCCTGCGAATAAAAAGCCAATATAAGAAGTGAAAAGAAAATTAAGCAGCAGAGACTCCAACCCTGGAGACTGCTGGGGCTCTGAGGCTCTCCCCAGTTTTCCAAGGAATCATCTAAATTGTTCCCAGGGCCCATCGAAAATGTCGTAAAAAATTACGACGGCGTGGGGAGTTTGGCGTTTTCCAAGGGGCCGGTTTTAAATTTTTGACTGCTGATTAACATTTTTGGCGGGCGGCCTTTCAATCTGTTTCCTGCTTCGATTTACCGGGTGCTCATCATGGGGAAAAACAACCCCAAAAAACCCCAACAAACCCAAAAACCCACCGTAAAACAAGCCGTGGAGGAAAGAGTTGTGCTAATCACGTTAAATTAAGCTGCGCTTACCCCGTTAGCGCGGATTTGGACCAAATTACAGGGGTGGATTAATTAGAGACTCGTTAACTCTAAGCTTGATTGGGATGGATGCAAACTGGAGGGCAGTTTTGCACAGTCCTGGTCCCGGGGGGTGACTGCACCGGAGCACCGGTGGGGGGTTGGATGCACGGTCTTGAGCACCGGGGGTGCACGAATCGGAGCACGGCAGGGGTGGGATGCACGGTATGTCCAGTACTGGCCCCGGGGGGTGACTGCACCGGAGCACCGGGAGGTTGGGTTGTACAGTCCTGGCCCCGGGGGTGACTGCACCGGATGCACGGTCCTGGCCCCGGGGCGCACGCCCGGAGCACCGGGGAAAGGGGGAATGCATGGCACTGGCCCCGGGGGTGACTGCACTGGAGCACCGGAGGAGGGTGAACGCACGGTGTGCCCGGTCCTGGCCCCGGGGATGACTGCACTGGAGCACCGGGAGGTTGGGATGTCCGGTGCTGGCCCCGGGGGTGACTGCACCGGAGCACCGGGGGGGTCGCGATGCCCGGTGCTGGCCCCGGGGTGCACGCACCGGAGC
>VFFE01007625.1:50897-74501 GCA_008921705.1 Burhinus oedicnemus | reverse complement strand
GTGGTTTGGCCTCAGCCGGCAACAGAGAACCACGCAGTTGCCTGCTCAACCCCCGAGGGCGGTGGGGAAAATCGGAAGAAAAAGGCAAAACTCGTGGGTTGAGATAAAAGGCAGTTTAACATAACAGCAAACGAAAGAGGAGAACAACAACACTAACAGTGACGGAGGGATGCACACACAGGGTTACTGTACTGACGCTCACCGACCGGACCGCGTCTTCCTCCCCCTCCCGGCCAGCTCCCTTTTATGGACTGGGCGTGGCGTCACGTGGTATGGAATGCCTGTGTCCCGGGCCAGAAAATTAACCCTATTCCCGCCGGAACCAGGACAGGAGGAAATGAAGGAATAATTTCTTTTCCAAGCATGGTTTTCACTGTGCCATCAGTTAAAATAATCTCTGAAATTGACCCTTTTCTGTCTGAAAACAAGGCATGTGCCCTTTTCTCTCTTCAAAGACATGTAGTAGGACTTGGCGCTATTCTGTAAATAGGCGTACACGTGTGTGAGGAAGCACAGATAGTTTTTTTGGGGGGGTTGTTGTTGTTTGAGGTTTTTTGGTTTTGTTTTTTTGTTTTTTCCTTTTGACCGTGTCATGGATCTAATGCAGTAGTGCTACCAAGAGCATCTTCAACTGACCTAGAATGTTTTGGTATGCAGATACAAACAAACGTGCCATTTTTCTTGATATTTCTTTCACATGGTACCACCAAAAAGGGCTTGGAGATTTTTGCTTTTGTTACTGATTTGGGAGGTTGGCCTGAGTAGTCTTTTTGATGTATATTTTTCCTAAGTTTGTGTTGATGTTCTTGCAGAGCTTCTGAAAAGGAAGACTGAAATGCTATGGGTAGCCATGGTAAAACAAGAAAAAATAGCTTTCTGGAGTTAGTTTAAACTACAAGGTTGCTGCCATGTGACAAATAAAAGTACTTTATGGATATTTTTTGGCAATTTGCAGTACTTAGAAGAATTTAACGTTCAACTTGTGGTCTTTTTGTTTTGTGTCATTTATTTCTACTGCTGTTAAAGACCAAAGACTATAAAACCAAAGCCTCGCTTCTTATTACGCACAGTGGGAAATGGTCATGCAATGACTTGTCTACACTGAGAAATTTGGGAAAAAATTAACCTGAATTTGCACACAGCAAAAATGTAAAGAAGGTATTAAGATCACATAAAAATTACGCATGCATACTGTCATGGAAAGAGTGGTTAAATTTGAATGTGTGCCCCAGGGATGTACACATCTGTCTATTCAGTATAATCTGATTACGTTCTGTGGGGCTTGCCTACATGAGGATACAAAGAGGTCCATGAATTCACTTGTTGCTTTTATTCTAGTAAAAAAACCCAAAACCCAGAGATTTGCCCATATATTAATGGCACAAGCTTCTCTAGCACGCGCTTTCAGGGCAAACCACTATTAACCTAGCAGTCTGGTTTGGCCATGTGCTTTTTCAGAGCACTGGTGAAAACCAGAAATTGCAGGGCAGTGAATCTGTGGTGAAATATCTCCATAAATTCTATCTAGTGAAGTTTGTACGTTAATTTTTATTATGAGAATAAATGTAATTCAGTATATAACAAGACCTTTTAGCAGTTACTGCTCGTATTGTTAAATGAGCCTCAGTTTTAAGTACTATCTGAAAATTTGCTTTTATGTGTTATATGGAAACACTAATGTGAGATTCCGACAATGAAAAGTTCAAAGTGCTGGAGGCTGGGAAAAGTGGCATTTATCTAGTTTGTTTATTCAACCATGTGAAAGCTATATTAGGCACATAAACTTTATACTTTGCACTGCAGCTTCAAAAAGGCAACAAGTTAAATATGGGTCCTTTGAAGTAGTGAATGGTAACATTCTGTTCTCTGAAAGAGCTGACTTCAAATGATCACACCAAAACTTGAAAAACTCTGTCATGGCTAGGGAAAACAAGACTTGGGGGGGGGGGGAAATACAGGCTATGAAAATGTGTGGAGTTACTTTCGTGTCATTAGGAGTAAAGAGTGGCCAGAATATTGCACCTGATTGCATTCCTGAAGCTCTTTGCCCAGATAAATCTTATTTAAGAGTTCAGCTGTTGCATGAAACATGGGATTTGTTGGAGCCAGTGAACCTCAGTTATGTAGAAAGGTGCAGAGTTTTTTAAGAAAATGACTTCTGTCTTCTTATGTATCTGTAAATGGTTTCAGGAAACATCTTGTCTTTTAGCTCTTGTGTAAAAACACTCAGTGGCATCAGATCAACAGTTTACATATGGCGCACACTACTGTACTGCCCTGATTATTGTAATCTCTTCTTTTAATTAGATCCTGAGATTAAGAGCTGTCTTGCTGATCAGTGCATTTACTGTATGCACTATCAGTTCTAGCTAGTACATGTTTCTAGCTGAAACGTTGTCTGCATAAGTTAGATGCTCTGAAAAAATCTAAGCATAGTTTACTTTATAGACATGTTAAGAGGGAGCTGCACAGAGAAGCAAAACACACCAAAAAAGCCCTCTTGAGAACCTTTCAGGAGGTTAAAATAGATACTGACAAACATCTGACAAAAAATCAGGTATTAAAATAGTCTGGTTGTTCTGTAGGCCTTTCAGTTAGCTGTTCAATTTATTCTAACAGTATGGAGAGCTTTCTCCAAAGTCACTTGTAACTAGTTAGCTACCAGATTATAGCTCAAGTCCATTACTAGCTCCATCATATATAACATCAAGGTTTTAATTTCATACTGTTGGATTTCCCGTGAATTTAGTTCTGTTCCTAGGACTCCAGTACTCAGTCATTTGTTTTTATGCGTTGTGCTGACAATACATCTTAACCTTTCCATCAGCATTTTTTGAGCCCATGTCTCTACGGAAACACTCAGAGATCATTGCTAAAACAAGTCCTTATAGCACTTCACAGGTAAATTCTTTAACCTGTTATTTCAAGTACATGAATTACTTATTTTCAGCTGGCCTCTTAGCTGCAGTTTGTCTATTCATCTCCTTGTTTTCACTAATAACTCTGTATGTCATGTTATTTAAACATTTTAATGATCATACTTGGCATTTCCTTTTTTTCTGAAAAATACATTATCAAGACAGTTTGACATAGTTTAGCTTCAGTAAACACAGGTGGTGTCCCATTTTCTGTTTGTTTTCTTATTCTTCATTCTTCTTTTCTTCAGGTAGTTTTCATTTAGCCAGATTTCTGCAGTTGTATACAAACACCTCTAATTGTGTATCTTTGAGAGATAAAAACATCTCTATATTTTTAAATAATCAGAGCTTCTGCACTAAATAGTTGAGAGACAAAATTAACACAGTGTTAATGTTGCCAAGCTTTCTGGCAGGTGCATACCACAAAATGACACTATCTTTGAACAGTCCTGCCTCTTCTTCTGGTACACTAGTGCCTTTTCCTTGAGAATTAAAATATTGGTTTGCATGTTTGTAATCACAGCCATGTCTAATGGAAACATTTCTAGATTGACTTCTAATGAAAGGAGTGGTAACATGTTTTACACACCTACAACGTGATCTTTAATCTTCAAGTTTTATCTAGCCTAGGAGTTGTAGCTATGCTTTAATCTTCTTGCTGCATTAATCCGGCACACTCAGTGCCTACATACAGAGCTCTGGATTGTCTGTCAGTGGTTCCCAAGCTTTTTTGGCTACAAGCTGTTGTCAGCTCTCAGCTTCTCCCAGCACTCAGAAGGGTCTGCTGTTGGCTGTGGTCATTTACAATGCTACGCAGACTAGTTTTTGTTGCCCAGAAGCCAGTGGGACCATTTAGCAGGTTAAATTTCACTATGTATGACTTGAATTCTAGCTCTGTGACATTTCCACAGTTAATAATTTCCCAATTTATCTGTGTATTGGTTATCTGCTATAGAGCTGCCTCATGACAGCTGTGAGTTTGTCAGTGGCAGAGACTGAAACTCTCATTTGTCTCTTGTTTGCCCGAGACATAAGTGGTGTGCAGTTCCTGCAATAGATATTAAAAAGAAAGGTTTACAGTAGGATTAAATTCTCTTGCCAATTTGAGATCAGTCAGAAGAAAGTCTTGCAGGCTGCTTCCTGTAGGCCATATATACAGGATGGTAAGGGACAAGAATAAATCTAGAAGTGTCACTTTCACAAGGAAATGACAAGCCAGCACTGCACAAGAGTCTGCTGCAAGTATGTGGCTGCTGGTAAACTTAATGAATGTGGCTGTGGCATCTGTAATCTATTACGGTCAGGCAGATGACTTCTTAATTCTGCCAGATGTAGGGATTGGAAGAGGTCCTTTCTGAGTTGCAGGACATGCTTGGGGCTTTCAGACAGATACAGTCTGCAAAGGACATGCTGGAAGATGTGTTGGCCCAAATTGGTAAGTTCCGTGTCTTGTTCTGTTCTGTCACTGGGAAGTTTTCGAAGGTTTGTGTAGGGACTTGAGTTGACAGATCCAGCTTCATCTGGGTGCACACTGGATTTTCATCCTCTCTGCTGTGTGCTGGGCACTAATGTAGGCTCCTCTTTTGGCTGTAACACTTATATCAGCCTGCACCCAGGCTCTCTTTATCTAATATCTCCTGCCACGTTGTCAGAACATGACTGCTGAATTTTTACATCCAATTTCTTCATTTCCATGCAAATGACTCATCAGGAAAACAAAACAAAAATCACCAAGACACGTTGTGCTTCACATTATGTGTAGAAACAGTAACTCCTGAAAAATAGTGATGGTTTAACTAATGGTTTACGGCTTTTTCTTTGTTATGGACCTCGTGGTACAAGAACAACAGCTCTGTGATATGTTTTATGTTGGTTTTAATATTCTAAAATAAAAATAGTAGACATGTCCCCCTCTTTTTTTTTTGGTATGGTAGATGTTGCTTTTTTCATGTATCCAGCAAACACCCTGCGTGTGCAGAAGTGGATTGCAAGAACAGTACCTTTCCCCGTCCTGCCTCTCAGTGGAGATTTGGTAAAATGCTGTTACCAGGGTCTCTAACAAGATAATTTGGCTTCTCTCACAGGCCCCTTCAGTTCTGTTCAGACCAGCTCTGAGTCAAGACAGCCGCGCTGAGTGGACGTGTTTCTCGCCCTGCGTGCCAGGAGGGTAGTGGCAGTTGAGGGACGGGCTACTGGAGTTTTGAAAGGGTGCTGGCCAGGAGCATGCTCTGTTCAGTCAAAACTTTGGAGGTGTTGAACTTCAAGGTGACGAATGAGGATGACAAAATGATTTTGGCAAGCAGACCCTGCGCTCTTCATGGCAAAAGCTAAGGAGAGAGCTGAGAATTTTGGTAACTATTTTTAGGAATTAGCAGAGAAATGGGACCTCTTTCATTAGCCTCATACCTGGTGCATATCAGTTTCCTCACCACTGAGTAAACCACATGTTCCAGCATGTGAAGAGCTCGAGTTCGGTGCATTCAGCAGCAGCATTGGTTTCTGACCAAAGCTTATGCCTTGATGCTAATAACAGTTAAAACTGAAAGCCAGAATCGATGAATTTTTTACTATCTCTTGTATGGGTATATAGCTCAAGATGTTAATTAGATTAACTTTTTGAAAAAACAGCAGCAATTAAGGCACAGTTGCCAAAAACAGTATCTGGGTTTTGAACGATAAATTGCAGGGGTGATAAGTGGCTGGGAGCCACGGCATCTCAAAGAGGGGGGGTATCAACTCCCTCTAAATTCAACCCTCAGCTGAAGCTCCAGTCATGCAAACCAGACTAAGGTAGTCTGTACTCTGCTGTGAGGGGAAAGAAGTCCGATGTTACTGCAAAAATTACACCCTGAACTTTCCCTTAAAAAGTATATGTAAATGTTTTCTAATTTTATCCTTGCAGCTGGCAGCTGACCTACCATCTCAATTTACAATAAAACCATTTTGTAGAATAAATTGCTGTTTTTGACACCCTACTACTTGTTTCAATGCTTTCACTAGCTCTGAGAATTAAAATGCACCTGCCAGATTTGTGTCATGCAAATCCACTTTTCCATCATTGGAGATCTGAGTCGTTCTTTTCCTATGCACATTAAAGAGTAATGTTTTCAGTAGCAATGATAATGTGAGTCAGTACTGTAACTGGAGTCTAGGACTTTGCCATGCCTTCACACATCTTCTTTCTTCTCATGACATGTTACAGTTAAAGCTTTTGCTTTCTGTTATTACAGGGTTTAATTTTGGGGAAACTTAAGAGACATGTTAGGAATATGAAACAGGACGCTCTGGGCCTTCCTTGTTCCTGAGTAATTATTTGGGAAGTGGAGCTATTGGATGCTTGTTCTCCTTGTCCTTTGCAGATAAATACTCTTCCTCGTCTGTCAGAGAACTTAAGAGTAAAGGAATAATGTGTGCTTTTGCACCTGCCTCTCTTTGCTGTCCTGCAGAGTTTTACCTTGGTTGATAGCAAGCAAGTAAAGTCATCGTGGACCCTGGCGCAGCTCAGGATTTCCAGATGCGCAAATCTTTTCAACAATTGTGAAGAGTTGCAGCCTTGGTCCTTTGACTTTGTAAGCCTCAGCTGTTACAGCACTGGCAAGGAACTTAGCTAGATCCTTACAAATTCATTTAAGATTGAGGGGGAGCTTATTGCCACAGTACAGGTTGCACAAGTGTTTAACAGTTAGAGGCCTGGGTTCATAGAGTTCATCTTTCATCTGAAAATTGTGCAGGCTATTTACCCAGACCTGGATTAGTTAGAATTATTTTTGTGCACTTACACATTTGAAACCACAGCTGGTTCCTGATAGTGTTTTAGTCTGCCTCTATGAAGCTTAACTCCAGTTGTGAAATGCTGCCTGCCACCCTTCTGCAGCAGCTTCTGGCAGTCTGTACCTAAAATTTAGGAAGATCTTTTGGGTAGTCTCTTTGCCAGGAACTTTTCAGAGGAAGAAGTGGCTGCTTGTGGAGCAATTTGCCACTGTAGTATCCTTGGAAAGTGCTCTTGCAAAAAAAAAAAAAATTAAGTGGTGAACATAGGTACAAGCTTGTGCATGAGTACAAAGAAGCTAACAAATGGTTTTTGTGAGCGACACTAATAGTAGATGGAGTCAATGACCTCCAGAGCTCTGGCACGCGAACTTGTCAAAAGTGGTGTGCCAAAAACCCAATTTTTACACAATAAATGGCCTTATCTTATCAAATGCAGTTCTTCTGGAGTACATAGGAAAAGCACAACACAATCTTTTGTATGCCTTGAACTGTGAAAGAGGATATTACTGCTAACAATAAATAGATGGATTGTAGCGTTTCAGGTCTTCAGCTTGCCGCATGAATTTGCTGTACCTTTAAAGCTCCCAAATGGAGTTCTCTGGAGTTACTTATCTCGCATCAGTGATTCTTTGCTCTTCCTGGAGGACTGTCCAACGTGCAGCTCAAGAGCCCTGGCCAAGAACAAAAGCCCCCCTCCCTCCAAAAAAACAACCCAAAACCAGAAAATGCCTGAAAATTGTCCTGTTCTGTGGAGCTGGCAGGAAAGGGACACAGGAGCAATTTCAGTGTCTTGGGGTAGTTCAGTGCAGGTGGTTTGGAGAGTAAAAATCTGATTCCTGAACTGAGAGACCAAGGACCAGGTCAGGCCCAGTGCTGAATGCTCTCCTGTTTTTTTCAGGGTATAGTATCACCTCAGCCTACGTTTATAGACTGCCCTTCAGCATCGATTTCAGGTTTTAACATAACGGTGTTTATGAAGTAGCTACCTTAACACTAGTTCCTTTGTGCACTTACAGTTTGAAGTATGCTGTCGTAGTGGAAATTGAAGTTCTGAAACACTGCATACTTATCTGGATGGTTCATTTCCCTGGTCCAGTCACCCACTACAGCTAAAGGTTACAGGTTTGCATTCCACAGATTCCAGTACACCAAAGTGAATACTGCACATTGACGTAATTTTGAGCACAGAAACCTTGTGTTTGGCTTCTGTTTTTTATAAATACCGCCAGGCTTGGCAGTGGTGGGCTGAGTTCAAACTAGGTTTACTGACCTGACTTAAAATACAGTTTTAAACAAAGTTTAGAAAGTGGTGTTGATTTGTTTGAAACGAGAACAGTTTGGCAGCTCCAGCCGGCAGTTTTGTCAAGTGAAGCAAGGCAAGATTTGTAGTGGGAGACAGTACCTTTTATTAGGCCAGCTGGTGTTGGGGGAAACAGATGCGTGTTTAGATACACAAGTGTTTCAATTCTGCAGTAGAAATAGCAAATTTGAAGTTAAGTACACACTAAGAGCAGTTGTTCTAATTCAATTACAAACTTAATTATACTAACCAGTTAGACAGTTTGAGGGAGCAAGGGGTACTGGTAGCACAGCGAGATGTTAACAGAGATAAGGTGGGGTTTTTTTCCTCTCTGCCTCAGAGCAGCCAATTATTATCTGTTGAAGGAATAGTTAGAGATGAGGTGTGTTGTCAAAGTTACGTTATCAGACTAATATTTCTGCTAAGGGTGTAGCTGTACATCGTTCCTAGTTGAGCTGTTGGAGGACTTTCCAGGTCACAGGTTTATCCCCACAGGAGATTGTTCTGTGCCTGGGCTGCTAGTGCTGTTTATGGGATGGTGCTGTAACCAGTGCCCAAGAAGTAGTCTGGGTTAAAAATAAATTTCAAAAAAAGATAACAAGTGATCCAATTTACACCATGGCCTCACAGTTGTATGAGCGTACCTGAGGGACTGGTGAGCACAAACATGGGAATTCCCTAAGCTTTATTGGGCACTAAAGCCAACGTGGCATTTACATATCTGAAGTCTGTTGGCTTTGTATTCAGAAAAGTTTATGTTTTCATGATGTTTTCTAAGTGGCCATGAATCAGGACACAGAGGTTAAATGTGGGTTGGTAATTTTGTGGTGCTAAAAATTATTCACTTCTGTTGTAAAATGATGTAGCTAAGTGAGAAACTGAACGTGAACAGCATTATGAGTTTATTTCACTGACTCTGGTTCCAAAGAAAAAAACTAAGATTATTATAGGTACCATGTTTCAAAACCAGTTATTTGCGCCATAAGGTTAGGCAGGAGGTGAATAAGAAGCTAACTTTTGGGTACATGGAAGTAGGCAGGTCACATAAGCAGTATTTTTCAGTTCTGTTACGAGTTTCTTTTCCATTTACACCACATAGGGTACACTTTGACCTTTACTGTTTCTAAGCTCAGAAACTTGACTGTGTTTAATCATTGTCTCAAAATAGTGTGGGTGAATTGGTAACTGTTGCTAAAACTTGTTTTTCAGTAGCCTTGAAACAGTAAGAATGAGCTAAATTACTTTGAACTACTTAAAGCTCAGGTGTACGTTACTGGTTGTAGGATAAAAAAAAGAAACAAATTTTCAAATGAATTGTACAAAGTCTTTGGTACAGTAGCACTTACGTTCAGGCATCTTTTGGCTAATAGTGGAGAAAATTCTCCTTGCCCTGGAAGTCCTGAAGTGCTCGCTTCTGAATTCTCACCTTGTCCGGTGATCCATGCTTTGATGGTGAATCCCCACACATTTTCAGTGCAAGAATGTGTGCTCGAAAAACCATTTTCTCAACCTGTGTCTGCGGCGGAGTTAGATACAGCCTATTAAATACGGGCTGAAATGTCCCACTGAGAATATTTTTAAAACTTTTGAAAGTATCTTTAAGTTTCACCATGTTTCTCTTGAACTTTGAAATACTCTCATGTCTTGTGGGCCAGGGCATAAGCGTGCATGTGGGGATTGTGGGGAGGAGGAGCCATGCTGGCAGCAGCTGGGAAGGAAGAGCAAGCCATTGTTTCTTTGATACCAACCCCGGTCCCTGCTTAGAGAATCGCTGATGATTTGTGGCTCGAAAATGAACAACAACTTTTTCAACTTCATCCCACTTATCACTTAGTTTATGTGTGCACCTTGATCTCCCCACCCCAAACGCTCCCAAGGTACCATCTATATTTAATTCTAGTTTATGGTTCTTAAATCACTCCTGAATGCAGCACCCCACACCTTATGGTCTAACAACTGCTGTTGTGGACTGTCTAATAATCAGTAATAAGGTATGACAAAATGTCCTTTCAAAATTATAACGATCCAAAGACGTTAGGCTTGAGGTCAAGTTGTAACGTTGCAGCCCTTTACTCTCTTTCGTCGCTGTGACTTAGTGCAGCTATAAAAGTGCCTTGTGCCACTGAAAGATTAACAAAGAGAGTTGAGCCATTTTATAACCTGGCTGAGCTTTAGCATGCTCATTTTTCATGCGGAAAATATTTTCATATTGTTTAAATTACCTTCTAAAAATATTTGATGTTTTTACTACCCCATTAACTGTAAAGAACTGATATTGTTCCCCCTCCTCAGCCCACCCTTTTTGATTTTTCTGAAAATAACATGCATATGCCTACGTCCTTTGTCCACAGTGAAGCCTGTTTAGGAGCCACTTGTTTGAATGGTGGTGTCAGTGCAATGAGGGGGAGGTAATTTTACAGAAGTGACTTAACAGAGCAATATCCCACGTTCATGGCAGGCATGCTGCTCCTGTAATAATTTTAAATCAATTTATTGCACATCACTGACTTCCGCTATTTTATTTTAAATTCTGTAACCAGATCAAGGTCAAGGAAGCAAAAGATGAAAGGAGAATGGGAAAGGAAACCAGAAGAAGGGAGAGGCGGGCAGGAAGGGGGAAGCAGGACAAGGAATGGTTCAGAGCAGGGTTTGAAGGAGGTAAGCAGAACAGAGCTCTCCCACTTAGAGACTGGAGAGATGAGCATTACTTATTCAGATGAACAGAGAAGGAAAATGGGTTAGTCTTTTGGGTGTGTAAGAATTGAGAGTATTGCTTGCTTAGATTTTTCTCTTTGTTGATGATTATGTATTGGTACTATTTCTAAATACTAGATATACTGTTGATAGTCCTTGCAAATGTATTATTCTTGTAGCCAGTTGCTGAACAGAAGTACTTCTGGACTTCTGATGTGCCAAGGAATTGCTGCAGTGACTGGGAATTCAGAAGGAAGGGTATCCCAAGGCCATTTTAGAATATGCTGTTACAAGATTTTACTGTAGTGTTTTGGTCTGAGATCAATTAAATATGCTTTTCATTTGATTCATGCTGGAGAACAAACAGTCTGGATCTTCAGATGCCTCTTGAGGTCAATATGTTTTCGTCAACTGAAGGGAGTGTTTTGCTTGTGCTGAACTACTTCTGCAGTAGCGTGGAATTTCATTTTAAATCCAAATGGCCCTCATAGTTTCACTCAGACTTTATATGTATTGTTAAGTGTTAGTTAATCTGTTCTCTCGAATAGGTATTTTTCCTCTGTCTGAAAGGGTTTGCAGTATCAAAAGTGAAATTGTAGGAACAAGAAGAAGCCAAGTGTGAATGTCTTTAGAACAAGGTAGGCTCTGACAGCTGCCATTTAAATACGTGCTAAGACTGGTGAGATTTGTGATAAGTTGTTCCAAACTTGCAGTGCTCTTTGTATCTGTGAAGCTCCACATGGGCAATTTGCAAGCGTGGTATGTTTTTGCATACGTGTAAGGGAAAGGGAAGGATGATGTGCAGAAGCTGGCTGACTCCAGGAAATAATCAGATCCAATTATGTTGTTGATATTTAACCACCAGCTTTACCAAGATTGTATTTCTGTATCATGTTAATTGTCTGAGTCATGTGGAACACAGAAGATACTTCATGGAAGCTTGGGGAGGGCTTAAGAAGGTGAAACATGGTGGCTTATGTTTCCTTGACAGTGATATAATTCAGAAATAATTGGAGGAAACCCAGAAACTGATTTGCCTTGTTTGGAGATGTTCTGCACTCTGCAAGTTGAGACAGCCTTGGTGGCTGCAGAAGTTCCACTGAAGGGGCAGGGGATGGCTAGGCATGCTGCACCTAGCTTGGCACAAGGTCTTTCCCCTGTGTATTGCAGAGGGAATGAATTGTGGATCAGCTTCATCCTGCTCAAATCAGAGGCATTTAGTTTTCAGATACTGCTGCAGCCTTAAAACTTGCAGACAGTGTGGGGCATACAATCCCTTCTGCTCCTTCAGGACCTTGCACAAAAAACATGCATTTGCTTCCACACATAGGAGAGAACTGGTCCCCAAGAAGGCTGTTTTGTATTTTTTCAGAAGAAAGAAGTTGCCCTCCTTGTATTATTTATTACATATATAAAATCAATTTGTGTATGTTTGATTTAAACCTAAACCTTTGAGGTTTATAATCCATTGTGTTTTTGGAGACATTTTCCATAACTTCTCATCGTAGTCCAAAACTATTTATTAAAAGCAGCTTTAGGCAATCAGTACCTGCACTACAGCAGGAAGGCAGAGCTATTGGCAACTGTTATTTTATGTTTACTAGCTTGAACTCTGTCCTCTGAAAATTCGTGCTGTAGTTTCTCTAAAGCTTTTCTGGTATTAAATACTTTCTTTGGGAGATTTGCTTGCTCCTGCACACTTGTAAATGAACCCAAGCTAATGTCTTTTCCACTTAAAAGAAACATTCAACAAAGTCTGTCAGGTTTAAGAACCGTGAGCCATAGTTTCCTGAGCCCAGAAAATAAAAATACATGTTTCTTGTACAGGTGATAGTTTGAAAAATGCTTTGTTTTTAGTATTACAGATACTTGTTTTTCTCTGAATGGTGTTAGGAATTTGTTTTGTGTGGGCAGTAGTAGAAATGTGGAAGATAATATTAGTGATAGATTGCAAATAATTTCATCTGCAGTTTTGAAAATTATAAATAATGTCACTTCTGTAGAGTTACTTCGTTGCACAGTCTGGATCCTAGAAAAACCTGACGCTAGAGGATTCGGCTGAATTTTCTTCATACAGAGTCTTATAATCATGAAGCCACTTCACTTTTGCTTTCAGAGATGAAAATGACAGTTTTCCTCTTTGTTTTAGGATACTTGTGATCTCTCGTATGTGGAAAGAACGCTAGCAGAAAGGTGAAAAAATGGGTGTTAAAACATTCACTCATAATTCGCCTGCTCACAGTCAGGAGATGCTGGGAAAGCTGAACATGCTGCGCAACGATGGACATTTTTGTGATATCACCATCCGCGTCCAGGACAAAATCTTCAGGGCGCACAAGGTGGTTTTGGCAGCCTGCAGCGACTTCTTCCGTTCCAAACTCGTCGGCCAAGCGGAAGACGAGAGCAAGAGCGTGCTAGACCTGCACCACGTGACAGTGACTGGTTTTATACCTCTTCTGGAATATGCTTACACAGCAACACTATCTATTAATACAGAAAACATTATTGATGTGTTGGCTGCAGCCAGCTACATGCAGATGTTCAGCGTTGCTAGCACATGCTCAGAATTCATGAAGTCCAGCATTTTATGGAATACGCCCAACAGCCAGCAAGAGAAGGTGCTGGATGCAGGACAGGAGAACAGCGCGAACTGCAATTTTACTTCTCGAGATGGCAGCCTTTCTCCAGTTTCTTCTGAGTGCAGTGTAGTGGAAAGAACCATTCCTGTTTGCCGAGAGTCACGAAGAAAGCGCAAAAGCTACATAGTTATGTCTCCGGAGAGCCCCCTTAAGTGTAACACACAAACAAGTTCCCCCCAAGTGCTGAATCCTTCAACTTCTTACCCGGAGTCCAGAAATCAGCCCGTGGACTCGTCCTTAGCTTTTCCCTGGACTTTTCCTTTTGGAATTGATCGAAGACTTCAGTCTGAGAAGGTGAAGCAGGCGGAGAGCTCTAGGACTTTGGAAATGCCTGGGCCCTCCGAGTCCAACAGAAGAATTGCAGATTACGTGACTTGTGAGAGCACAAAAGCCAGTTCTCCCCTTGTGATTGAAGAAGATGTACGTGTCAAAGTGGAAAGGTTAAGCGATGAGGAGGTTCATGAGGAAGTATCGCAGCCTGTTAGCGCATCCCAGAGCTCTCTGAGCGATCAACAGACAGTGCCAGGAAGCGAGCAAGTGCAGGAAGATCTCCTGATCAGCCCACAGTCTTCCTCTATAGGTATGACCATTTCTGGGGTTAGATACATGTACAAATAGGCATGTGCGCACTTTTGATTTTATTGGAGGAGATATGCTTCGTGTTTATTCATGCTTTACTTTTGTGAAACTGCCTTTTTTTCCCTGTTTTATGAAATGTTACATATAAAACCCAATGGGGGGACAGGACTTGGAGCTCTTTAAAGAACTTTGCTGCAAAGGTAGCTAAGAAAGGTAAGCCTGTTGGTAGACCTCCTTATTCAGGAGAGATTGATAACACCCTTTTACCTCTAGCTGCTTGACTGGGGAAAATAATTCTGTTTTCAGTAGTGTCAAAAGGCATGATCTCAGCTGAGCTGCAACACCAAATCTGAAAGACTTGTGGCTGTAGCCACAGAGGGGTAGAATGGTACTTTGCATCAGACATAAAATCTTGTATAATGATGACAGAGAGCCTTTGTAAGAAGATTTGCAAAATAAGTGGTAGAACACTGTCATCTTAATGCCCCAGACGAAAACAAAACCACACAGTCATAATATTGAGAATCTTTCCATTTCTCTGGGATTTGCTTCTCAAGTTCCTTCTTCAAATACTGCCAATTGCCGAGAGAAACCTTTTTTTCATGAAATACAATTCGAGGCCAGTTTTGGGTTCTTCTAGCAGGCTGTTGGTTATTAATAGCTAATACTTAAAGGTTACTGTAGCAATCCGTTTTTTCCTCTTTGCACAGAATGTGTTGAATGGCTTTTAGTAAGCCAGAAGATAGGGGATTTGCAATATTTCTAGTTTAATTACCAGTTTTTTTGCCCAAGTCAGCTATTTTGCTTTCAGTTAAGTGGCTTGACCTGTGCTTGGTAGAGTTTGTTTACTGAAAGATTTTTAATAAAGCCTGTTTTGTTTGAAGACCGTAAGAATGGCAAAGGTACCGGTCTGCTTCATTCAAATAGTGTATACGTGAAAGTCTGCTTCAGTTAATTAAATAAATAAATGACAACAAAGTAAATAAATGTAGTTAAGTAGCCTGCGTTACTTGTTTTGTTTGGTCAACATATCACTGTGCCTTCTCTGAAGAAAGTGTGTGTTAGATCAGTCTGACCATTCCAGGATTGCAATATATAATCAGTGTTGTCAATCTATTCAGGTAGTACTCACTAAAAAGAAATGAAAATATTTTCCATTCTTCAAGACTTTACGTTATTGTTTTTGTTCATTGGTTTGTATAGCTCATGTGTTGATATTTTAGATCAGTAATGGTTTTTCCAAATGAAAATGTTTTATTTACTGGAGACAAGGCTGTTTACCTTTTCTGAGAAGCAGACTTAATATCAGTTTAAATATAAATCTTTAAATGTAGTTTGCCAAAATAATGCAGAGATTAAAAATTAAAAGAAACAATTTGTTTGCTGGGTGGTCTCCAGGAAAAGTGGGTCTTGTTCAAAAACAGGTTTAGTTTGACTCAGTTTTTAACTCATTATAGTAGGAACTTCGGAAAGACCTTGCCAGCTTAGAAGAATAAATATAATTGTACTATCACAGACAAAACAGAACAATTAGAAATAAGGATGAGGGAAAGTTACAAATAGCATATCAAGTGAAAGGAGGGAGTTTTACAACTATAAATATCATACACAAGCAGCTTAGAAGAATAAACTGGGTGTAAATTCTAGATTACGATTTACAGAAGTTTCTGGAGGACATCTCTTGGAGTTAGAAATATCAGAAAAATTGCATACTCAAAAGTGGCTTGAATGAATTGGGACATGAGAATGTGAGACTAAGACTGAATTGCAGAGAGAGAGGTGCCACTGAATGCTATAAAATCTCCTTTTCTAAGAGAGTCTTAGTGGTAAACAAAAAATACTTCAAAACATACTCCAGTAGCCAGGCACCTTACTGAATTCTGTTCTTGCTTTAGCCAGTTTCTTCATCAGTGAAATGTTTCCTGTTGACAAGCAACTTTTCACATCTGTCTTCAAAAGGTATCTGTTTTGAAGCCACATGATGTTTTGGGGAAAGTTTTCCGTTTTCATTTTCCTATTCTAGGTTTTCTACCACTGAGGTCATGTTCCTGACCATTTGTACGGCATGGGGCAGAGGATCTTAGGCTTTAGTGATTATAAAGTTTAAACTTAAATGTATGTTACTGAGGATGTTAGTACAGCATGTTCTGCCTTAAAATGGCTAGAGAGAGAAGAAAAATGTGCTAGATCAAAGTCTTCAAAGTACAGATCTGTTCTTTGTCTTCGAATATGTTTGAATTAATATTTAGTGGTATTTGCATAACATTGTTAACTATCCTCAGGATAGTTTTTATTCACATTTTGCTATAAAGAGAAACAGTGCTCTTGCTTTTTAGCACAGTTCACATATACCTAATATATAAGGCATGCTTTGTAGCTAGAAAGCACTTTTTACCTCCCAGAGATGTATTTCCTTATGCTATAATACAAGAACAATAAATGGAGGCAGCAAGGTATGTTAAAAGTACAGCTTTCTCCTCCCTGAACATATTTTCCTCGTATAATTGCATATATTTATCTCTGTATTTTACAGTGCATTTATAAAAGCATTCCTGCCTCTCCTCCTGATATTGCAAAAAGCTCTTATTCACTCTTTGGGCAATTTCAAGAATTGTTCATTTGCAATTTATTATATGTGGAAACACTTTATAATATGGAAGGAGACGTGAAGCAGGGCCTTGATAAATAAGTCATTATGGTTACAACAATAGCTATGTCTGAGAAGATATTTTCATAACTCATTAACACTGTTTCCATTTGAGTGGTGAAGGCATAAAATTAAACCTAAGAGCAATTGGGCTTATTTTTCAGTAGACTTTTGGTTAAGTATTTCATGAGAAGGATAAATCAAAACGGGATTAACTTTTTTAACTTTATAGATTGCATAGTTGCTGAATTTCCCAAACATAGTTTGTCAGCCCATAAAAAAATTATAAATTTTGATTCTACTAGCATTATTTTGAAACTGCTAGAGATGCAAGTTTCTTCCTATCACTGGCCCCATAACATGGGGTCACGTTAAGACAGTAATCTTTCAATTTGGTAAGGTTTTGTAGAACACACAGTCCTTTATAGGGACAGGCTTTTTTGGAGGCAGTATTCTCATTCTTTTTGACAAAAGCGGCACATTTTCTATGTCTCTTTCCATGTCTTTGTTCCTTCTATTTGGTTTTCCATTTTGTCTGATGCTTGCCATTGTAGACTTACTGATACTGGATTTTCCTAGTGTGCTTTAGAGAAGAGTTCCCAAATTCAGATTACTCATGTATCACTCTCTTAGAAAGCAGAATTATTTTTGCCGTAGCAGCAAGAGCAGCTCCTAGCACTGTCCTAAGCTTTGCTTATTCTCAGACTATAGGTGTAGAGAGAGAAATCTCCTTCCCCCATCTGTTGTCATCTCACACGGTTTCAGTGGAGACCCAAAGGCTGCTTGGCTGTTCAGAAAAGTTCAAGCAGTGCTTAGTGTTCTGTCTCAACAGAGGGAAAAGGAAGCCAGACGGAATTACCACTTCCAAGTGACTTTCATGCTACTGATCATACATATGTCATGATTTGGGAGCCCCTGTTTTGGAGAGGAATGACAGCAATTCTGATCTTTTGGAAATTTGATGGAGTTCAGTCATTCATTTTTATCATCTCCCATTGCAGTCATAGACATCATCAGAGGAAAAGGAGGAATGTGAGGGGATCCAGTCTGCTCTCTACACTCAACTTACAGAGGGAACAAAACATGGTTTATCTAAATGGCCACATGTTACCAAACCAGAGGATTACTTTTTTTTTTATCAAGCGGTATGGTTGGCAGGGAGTGGGTACCAGTTCTTAGAATTGTTTTAGTATTGTATTGCCAACTTCCCTCCCTGTGATGGTGACACCACACCAAAATAACCTTGCTTAATACACCTAAACAAGGATTGAATGCCAAACTCCAAGTGATAATGAGGGAGGCCCATCTGAGCAACAGCCACATCATGTGAATGAAGTCATAGTTTTGCTTTGGTGCTGCATTTACCTTAGATTCTGTTTCCAAAACCCACTTGAGCTACATTCGCTTGATTTTTGGTGCACTGAACAAAGCTCTGGAATGGTTTTGTGTATACATTTCTCTTACAAACAGATGCTTGGTCTCTTTTGTGTTGCGTTTCTAATTTCTCAGAGGGCTCTTCCTGTCTCAGCATCTTTCAATAAATGAAGGCATTATCAACAAATATATATATATATGGAAGATTTGGAACACAAAAGCAATGTAGCATAGCAGGGTTGAACTCTTTATTACTCAGGAAGTCTTGAAAATTGATGAAATAGTCCCTTTAGGTGAAGGTAACGTTTCTGCTTTACAGTGTTAGTACTGGATGTGTTTTGAAAACTCTGGCTCTTTCCGTTTTCTAGGTGTGCGAAATATTTGCCGTTTATTGAGTTGTCCATTTACTAGATAATCTGTGCAGAAGAGAAGTCGATTTGGAACACATTGCTTCTGGGTTTTCTAAATGATTTTCTCAAGACAATTTTAGTATCTTATCACCCAGGCAGCAGTGTCTCTCAGATTTGGGAAAGAAAGCTTTATGTGTATTGACCTGCCTCCCCAACCCTTTTTGAACACTTACTTGCATTAAATTGCCCTTTTTTCTTTGCCTAGGCTCAATAGATGAGGGTGTTACGGAGGGATTACCCACACTCCAAAGTACCTCTGGCACTAACGCTCATGCAGATGATGATGATCGGTATGTACCAATGCAGTGTGCAAACTGTTCTGCAGCAAGTGCTGTGCTGTAATTGACCTACCCAGCCTTAATCCCAGAATGTTTAGTTGTTCATACATCTACTTCTCTGTGTTGATCAAAGTACAATCAGTGCCTGAAGGATCAGGTGCTTTAGAAGAATGTAGGTGATGAAAGTCAGAATTTGCTTACTTGCTGCTTTTCATTTCCTGTCTATTTCCAGGCAACATGTTTTTGCTGTTTCTTCATCACTGCTCTTTATTAATAATTAAAAAAAAAAAAAATCTTTACTCTGAAACAGGTGTGGTAGTTGCATGCATGCTAAAGCTGACGTAAAGCCACAAAAGCAACAAAATGAAAACAAGTACCCTGTCTTGGCTTCACCAGACATCGCTGTTGCCATAAACCACAGAGCAGGCAGAGCAGCCTTAAATCTTGTCTTCCAAACTTTCTGCATGTAGCTTCTTACCAAGATGCTGTGTGTCACTTACTGTAAATATTTAGCTGTCTTTTGCTGTGTTGGGGTGAGTGATTTATTAATGGAATCCCTTATAAGGGAAGGCTGGCAGAGAAGGCAGAACTAAAATGGGTCTGTTTGGTTGAATACATACCAGAGTTCTGTTAGAGCAAAATGATGTACCTGCAAGTGGCATACAAGGGTACACACAACTGGTTTGACTTTTATTTCTTTGCTTTTGTGGTATGTGTCAAGTATGGCGTATAGCTAGCTAGTCCCTTTCTAAGCAAAATTTTTGAAGTATTGACAAGCTGGCTTTTGTATAGTGTTTTGTTAGACAAGTGGATCTGAGGAAGAAGTGTGAACCTTTGGGAGTTGTTCCAGAAACTGTGTCAAGTGAAACTCCCTACAGAGATAACTATCAAGAGCTGCATTTTCATAGCTCATAAAATCTTTCCTGCCATTTCCATCTAAAACGTGTCCCATTGTAGGATTAAATCTGAAGGGAAAATAACTGCCTGGATAAGATTTTTTGTATGACATAGAAGACTTTATCTGTCTGCTAACAAACCTCAGTATAAAAATAATTTATAGTAGGAGCACATGTTGCATTGGAACTAATCCAGATTTTTCAAGCTATAATTCTGAAGTCAAGCGGCATACAAATTTTCAGAAGTGTATTATTTCAGAAATTTCCTTTTAAATTGCAGAGCTTCAACACAAACTGCGTAGAAAATTCAAAATCTATAAAATCCTTTTAACACACTGAAAATTAGCACTAAAAGTTCTCTTCCATGCAGAGACAGAAAGAATATTTGCCTTAGTTTATGCCCAAGTTTGAAAATAATTAGAGTAACAGAAGCATCAGCAAAATGAACTAGAATTTGCACATTGTTTATATAAACAATACGGGAACTAATAGTTATGGAAATTTATGAAAACTTTAGACTCCAGAACTAAAATTTTCTACCAAGTGATTTATTTTATAAATTTAAGTGAAAGTGCCAAGACTGTACTTATTCTGTGAATCAGTTAAATGTGTAAAGTGATGCTTTCAAGTCCTAAGAAGTTTTCTTTCACATGCGTGCATGCATATGCTTGTCAGGTTAGGACCGTGCATTCTGATACGCTGTGACAGCCCTTCAAGCCCTGGACTTCTGAATTCCAGTTTCAAGCACAGGATGAACACATCAGCAAATAAATAAAAATTCACTGTGCAGCAATTTGGGCACACAGTTTTGGGTGCACAAAATGAGATAATACAGATTTCTGAATAAAATCAAACGTTCAGCTCTAGCTGAATCAAATGAAAACATGATTAGTATACGGATGGAGAAAGTTTCCCTCACTTTTTTTTTGTTTTTTTCTGTAATGCACCTTTAGTTTAAGTCTAGGTTGTACATTGCTTTATTAGTAGAGATTTTCAAAATGTCAAAATCAGTTGTGAGTGGACAATGCAAGTTTATATTGAAAAATGTGTATTTGAGTATGTATTTATGCTATTTCTATTCATAAAACAGAGCAAAAGAGTGTTCCATCTAAAAGTCTTTCAATATAGCATCCTTATCACTGTGGAAAGAATCATAAATATTTCAAAATTTAGGATATCTTGTTTCTTGAGTTTCTGTGTTAAATAATTAACATAATTAATTGATCCTTCTCCGTAATCAGTGTTTCGTAAACAGCAGGTCACATGTAATTGTTGTCAGCTTAATAGGCACACAGGAACCTCTGAAGTATTAAACCTACTGTTTCACAGTGAAGTCTGATATATTCTTTCTCTGATATTTCGCATTTGGATTGCAGTACACTTTCCTAGCATAGATCTGTAATTCAGCCGTGGCTGGTTTAACAGTTAGTCTCTGTATCAGCTTGTGGCTGCATTTAAAATTGAGTTGCAAAGGCTTAATTACAAAAGATCTCTCTGATCCAATATAATGAGAACCTCCACTTTTCTAAAGTAATTGTTATTTACAAATACAGACCATTTCTAGGCTCACTGAGCATTCTGGCATTCACATTCGTCAGTTTAGTTCTACATAGTTCATATATGTTTATAATCTCTTGGTGAAAAGAAGAAAAAAGTGCAAGTAGAATATTTAGCGTTACAGTGAAAACATTTTAAACCTATCTCTATCTAGCTGTTACAGAAATTCTCTGAGATGTTAGACAAATCTCAACCGTTAAATGCCACATTTATCACAAATTGCAAGTCATGAAAACTTGAGTATATATGGGGGAAAAGAAGCAGGGGAGAGAAGATATAATTGTGTTTTAAATATAATTTCTTCATTGTGCTAAGGTCTGCAGTTACGTCACCAATAGGTATTTCAGCCTGCTTGCAGTGTAAGGATGGAAAAAGACATGCCAGTCACTGGTAGCTGAAGAGCCTTGTGATTCCCATTTTATCTGCTTTAAGCAGCCTTTCTCATCATGAAGCTTTTATGTAGGAAAAAACCAAACTTTATTTTAAATTTCTTCTAGGGAGATAGTCCCCATAGCACTTCTCCTTTCTGTTTCAGTTGCAGAGAAGCTGGCACCGGTACAGGCTTTGAGGATGAGCTAACCTGAGAAAGCTGGAAACAAAAGGAAAGCTATGGCTCCTAATTTCAGCCCTAGTTTGAGTGTCTCTAGGAGCACAATCCACTTTTGCCTCTTCACAATCCCCTAATGCAGAAATGAGGGAGGAGGGACCTAAGAAACGTGTTACGAGAAGATGCAATTCTCTATAAAGCAAGTTAAATGTTGTCGCAAAAATAAAAAAGTAATTCTTATTTGAGCATGCTAGATGTGGCCTAGCCAGTCATCCCTTTATCAGGCCTGCATTGCAGCTGTCACTTCTGTTGCACATAGCTGTGAAAATTTTAATTGTGAATTACTCCGTCAGCTGAGTACAAGGAAACCTTTTCTGAAGGGATTTACCCCTTAGCCAGACTGTGTGACATTTGTCGAATACCAGGTGAGGGGCAAGTTGTCCATCCTGGGCCCAAATCAGTTTGACTATTTGATTATTAGGCTATTATGGCAGCTGGACTTCTATGCCGTATGCTTTTTTTTTCAATGTTGTTCTTTTTTTAAAAAAAATTTAAATTTTTTTTTTTTGGATAACAGACCTGTCTATTAGTCTGTGTCGATGGAGTTTTCATTGGTAAAGTGTATGGTCATACCAACTCCAGAGACAAAACTAGTGTTGCCACATCTGAGTAGAGTAAAATCTGTTCTTTATCTAGTGATCAGCTCACAAAGGAACAGGAGTGGCAGAGCTTGTCAGAAATGTGGTTAGACAAATCAGAAACTATGTTTAAAAATACCCTGATTTATTTAAAGTGCATTTGGTGAGCCATCAGTTGGCCTTTTTAGACCCAAAAGTGGCAGTGAACTAGATTCTGCCAGGCCCAGGATATAAGCTGGTAACTTCCCTCTTGCATATATTCCCTTTAGCACAGATCAATGAGTCTGTCAGCATCTATCTTTTCCACAGCTCTCTAGGACCCTACTGTGTATAAAAAGAAGTGAAGGACAATAAAGTTTCTTCCTTAGAGCAAATATTATTCCAGTTCCATGTGAGACCAGAAATCCTTATTGGTTTTACAGACTGATTGATACTGAACACCTGCAGGAAATTCTCTTCTTTTGTGTATATCCAGAGATGCCTGGTGCTCTTTCTCTCCAGATAAATTCTACAACTGGAACTTGTGCCACCGAGAGCCATCATTGTACCCAGAATTCAGATAACCAGTTCTCATAGTTGTACTGCAATCCATTTCCAGAGTAGATAAAGACAATTAAGGTATTGATTTTAAAGAGGTGATCCTAGTTCTTGTCCTCCTGTGCTGATCTGGTCTGTGGATTTTTATATGATGCGTAGGAAAAGGTATTTGTGCAAAGTGCATGTTTCATTCCCCTGAGTGTTAGAAGTCCACAAATTCAGGCTAACCTTGAAACCACCAATCTGGGCTTGAGATGGAAACAGACCAGCAAAAAGATTTGTTCAGTTAGGGAGACTTTCTCACTATGTGCAACAGGAGACATCGTTGTACTATTTTCTCAATACATTTCAGATGTTACAGTTTAGTAAAACTAAAATTGCATTGTTCTGGCCATGGAATACTCAGGGTCAGAGCAGTTCCCTGCTGCCAGTGACATCTGATCTGCCATCAGGCTGTGAGCAAGCTGAAATGTCTATTTCAACAAAAAACATAGACCTTAATGCTCAGGAAAGGGAAACCCCAGGTAAGTACAAACTCCTATTGTTATTACGTTTGTACCAGCAGATTTGATTTTATTTTACTATGCCCTTTAACGAGGCAAGTTCATTGCCAGAGGACTTGGATTGTAACACTGTAGTTCCCTTAAACAGTTGCAGCTAGAGGCTATGTAAGAGCAATTAGTCAGTTTTAAGTAAATTACTTTGAAAGTTAAATTGTTCCTTTGTTATAGTCTGTGTGCTGTTTTTTAAATACAGCACTTGAGCTATTCTCATAGAGCTGACTGAATCAGACAAGGAGCAAGTATTGATTAATTAGAT
>VFFE01007625.1:13035-50877 GCA_008921705.1 Burhinus oedicnemus | reverse complement strand
TTTTTTTTTTTTTTTTTTTTTTTTTTTTTTTTTTGCCTTTTTTTTTTTTCCTAAATCATCTTTTCCTGCTTTCAGGGCAGCCTGCTGTGCCTCTCATCAGGTTGCCAGCTAATTCCAGTCAAATTCATTCTTGCGCCACTATCTCTTATATCTGATCTGTCTTACAGCATCTAAGCTATATAGGAGGGCACTGAAGAATCGAGTGATATGCAGAAGCTGCTTCTGGGCTACTTAATTTCTCTTTTCAGTAGTATCTATGGACAGGCTAATGGTGTTAAGCCATAGCGTGCTATACTATAGTATCTGTGGAGTTCTGTAAATTATTTGCTATTCAAAATCTCATACATAGCCTGTTCACTTACATAGGGCATAGACATGTGGCTTCATTTTAAGTACTTGCTTGATGGTGGATGTTCTGGAAAGATCGCATGACTCCATACCTTCTCTTTTTTCATTTTCTAGGTGACATATTACTAAATGATCAGACTGATAGGGTTTGGAATGGGGCCAGTTGGACATTTCTTGTTTATCAGGGCACAAAAGACTTGGCATCTCACAAATGCCCTTCACGAAGGACTATTAAAAGGGTTCTGAGGCATGAGACTAGCACTGTATTCTCGTATTGAAATGTTTGTAACCATTGGAATTTGAGATAGAAAAATATGAAAGTGAATGTGGGAAACTGGAGGAAAATAGATCTCACAGCTCTTAAATCTAGAGAGAGGGTGCAGCTTGGCGTGTATAAGTCATCTGTCTTCAGAAACTCAAAAGAAGTGTATTGTAAATGTTACGGCATCTACAATACCATCCCTCATGATTTCCAGACATTATGCTTTTTCCCCTACAAAACATTTCAGCATTTTGTTCTACTTGGTTATCTCAGAAGTGATGTGGGATGAAAAGATTGCAAAACAAACCAGGAAAGCCAGTCACTGTTTTTCCAACAGAATATTGTTTAAAAGTACAAGTGCTTCATATCTGTGGGTTTACGCAGTTCTTGTTCTTAGCACTTGTGCCAAAACTAGAGCGGAAGCTCTAAGGGATGATGCCATGATTGTGGTAAGCACTTTATTGTTGTCGTCAAATTGAAGTCAGATTAAAGTATGTGCTTTTTAGTTGTCTGTAGGCCTTCCTTTAGTTTGAATTTACAAACACTAGGTGTAGCATAGTTGATTGCAAATTTGGATTTGAAGCAGTGAATGCTGCTGTCATTGAATAATGCTGCTGTCATTGAATAAAATGACTGCTTTTAAACGGATTATTACAAGGAGGAACCAAAGCATACAAATGTCCATATATGTAATATATATATATACACACTTGCCTCAAGTACAAACTTACATGTCTGGTGCTGAAGGTTTGCTCAATATTTTCATTATGTGCTCATGCTCTAAAAATACTACTGGAGAGTTTGGTAGATTTTCCTTGAATACACTCAGCCATCAGTTGGTAAGAGTAAGTTACACAACTGTTGTCCAGAAAGGACTGAAACGGGGAGGGAATGCAATTCCGTTCTTTTCACAGTAGTGTGATACATGTCAGCCTCACGCAACACTGCTGTAGTTGGCAGCCTCCTTATGCTTTCAGCAGAACCTTCTCTTCCTCACCTCGTGCTTCTGTTTACAGCCTGTCCACTCTGAGAGGAGTGCTGCTGCTGTTTCTTGGGTGGATCTTATCTCAGTGTTGGAAAAGGCCCACATCTTTGCCAGTGCTGAACTCATTTTTGTTTCTATTTTTAAAGATTGAGTGCTCCCTTTTTTCAATGAGGTTTTCAGTGCCATATGATGTTCCAGACATTAACTTTCATTCTCATCAAGGTGATACAATCTAAATAATAAGAAGTTGCTGCGCAGGAAATATGGATGCGCAACAATGCAAAATAGATGCTTTTGAATGAATTCTCTGTGTGTTGAAATGAGAACCAGGTTATAGTGCTTAGTGAAGTATGTCGCTGTGATGATCTTAGAGCAATGTGAAATGAATACCTTTGTTCTCTGTGCAATGCAGTATGTAGCTTGTGAGTTGTAACTGATACAAAGAAACTGATATCGCTAATGTTTGTGTGAGAAATGACATTTCTCTTCTGTCCTTTGCCCCTCTTCTAGTGACTTCCTAGTACCAGACTACTTAAACCAGGAACAAGAAGAGACCCTCGGGCAGTATGAGCTAGGGGAGCATGGCTTTGAAAGCAACTCTTCTGTCCAAATGCCTGTCATTTCACAGGTGTCGTCAACTCAGAATTGTGAAAGCACTTTCCCCTTGGGGTCTCTGGGTGGGTTGGCAGAAAAGGAAGAAGATGTGCCAGAGCAGCCAAAGACTAATGCCACTGCTGAGGCAGCCGCAGGTGACCCTCCGAAACCAGAGCTGTCATCTATTACTATTGAATAATTCATGGTTTGGTTTCGTTTTTGTTCTTTGGAAAGTGCCTGTGTTTGGTCCTGTACATTTTAATTTAATTTTTTAAACAAAAGCGGGGAGATTTTCCCTTTTTACTTTGTAAGCTATGCTTTAAACAGAAAACTGCAACAGATGTTACATTATTTTTCATGACTGAATGATCACTTCTGTGAAAATATTTAAGACTGAATGCACAAAAAGATCTTGTCAGAACATCATGGAAGCTGTGATACACTTCTAAAGAAGAACAACTGATTCAGATCACTTTAGCTATTTCTTCTTCCACAGTTAGAGCAGCTCATTAAGTTTCGCTTGCTTCTGCAGACCCTCTGGTTAAGGGAAAGAAATCAGAGGAAGCCTTTTTAAAATGACAAACAAAAGGATGCATTGGAAATCATTATTGAACAGTTTTGACTAGTTTTGAGTGGATGCTTTAATCTTCTGCATAAAAAAAAAATGACACTTCCTATCTCTGTGCCTGCTGTTTTTCAAAGCGCTTACTGTAACCCTTTTCTTGGAAATGGTAAGCATTTTTGAAACTAACAGTCACACACTTTTTAAAAACACATTGTCCCTTTTCATCTCAGTTGAATCAGTTTTGACAAACCAAGTGATGTCATGCCAGGTATTCCTACTTCTTATATTCCAGTCCTTTTAGAAACTGCTTGATCAAATAGCCTGTCCAGATTTGCCCATCTAAGGTTAGGCGTGGAAATACTATGGTCAGGGAAAGTCTAATGGTGCATAATGAATTGAGGATGATAGCAAAGTATATATCCATGCAAGCCTGACAAATATCTCATGACTGTATCTTTCTGTAGAAGGGGAACCACGTAGGAAAATGAAGGTTTTCCCAAACTGAAATTCTTAAATCCTCACCAGATTGTTTGCAGTTCTGGTCACTTCCCCCTATCATATATACTGTATTTTTACTAATCTCCAAAAGCGTGCTAGAGGGAGTTTACAGATGGGAAAAAGTGAGCTCTTTTGTGCATTATTGCACATTTTTTTGTTTATACATACACATGTGTAGTTTCTGAGACTTTTATTAGTCTGTTTTGGACAAAACAAGCAATTTATTCTCTTTAGAGGCCAACTTTCTAACCCAACAGGGGGTTGTTTACAAAAAGCCTATATAGCAATGATGAATTGTTCCTGTTTCAAAACATTTTAAATCCTTGCCAACTTGGTTTATTAAAGGCCATTACTCCAGCTACATACACAGCTCAAGTAAGCAATAAATTGAAAGATTTGCAATTTCATTTTTCCATATTTAGAAAAAGCTGCAAATTTAGGGTGTGGGATTTTCAGAGCAGTGAGTCTTGTTTTGTCGATGCTGTTTGGGCAGTAGTACTGCTTTGAAACCTAAATTAGGAAATACATTAGGAGGTTTGTGATTTTTCTTATTGCTTCTGAAGTTAACTCAGTGTTTGATGCCAAATACCTACTGCCTACAGATGACATGCTGAGCCGAGTAGGTATTACTTGATCTTAGTATTCCAAAGGCATGATATGCTCCCTTAGTTTTGAATCTTGTTTTTTTAAATTGTTGCTTTCTGTCCAGATTTGTTCTACGCAAACATGAGGAGGAAATGAAACCAATAGAGAAAGGTTGCTCCTGAAGAAACAGAAGACACAAAAGTCGTATTATATTGCAAGATCAATTTGTATTCAGTTAGCTTAGGCAGCTCTGACACTCTGTAGGTCTGAGTTGTTTCTACTAATAGCCAGCTTTTGTAAGGGAAAAAAAAATTATTGCCCTTTGGAAAGAGCTTAAAAGGGTTTCAGTGACTTTAACAATTTTTGTCCGCTGTGTTTTAGGTAAAAAACACACATTTTAGTTAAATAGAGCGAAACCAGTTGGGATTTAAGCCCTTTCCATTAGTGGAATGAAGTTTCTCCACCAGATCCAAAGGGTGTTACAGTAACATGCTGCGAAGAAGTTCTCTGCTACAATTCAGTCTTGTATGTCTATCTTTGTAAGTCTTCTTAAAAGGGCTTGAAGGAGAAATTCTTTTTTTGGCATGCCGTACTGTGAATTAGTCCAGTGCCTGTTGATGGGCTGAATTTAAAGACCAGTTCTCTTCCACTTCTGGTTTCTATAATTGAGAAGCCAGTGAGACAAAACAATACCTTTTGCTGAGTTTTATGCTGAATTATAGGGCTGTGGCACTGAACTCAAATACATTATTTTCTTTTTTTTTAATAAATGTTACTCACCTTTCCAGGCATATGAGAATCCTTTGTGATTCATGTAGTAAAAAGGACTTCACACAGAAACACATTTCCAGACTGTACAGATGTAATAACAAAGGTGGTCAGATATGGATGGACACAACCTTCTGTTAGAATCTGATAATTTTCACCCATTAGATATTTTGCTAAACAGGGTGAGGAGTTGTGCAAATATAGAATAGACATATCTGGACACTGGATTTTTAAGACTTAAAATTTTGTGTCAGAAGGCAAACTGCTTTCTGAATACCAAAGAGAAGGGGAAAAAAAAGTTAAAAAGACTTTGTAGCTCTAATCTGTTCTTCCTTGAAAAGAAATGAGTATCATTAACTGTTAACACCTTGGTACAAGGCAAGTCATGGGTTTCATTGTTCATTGCACTGTGATACACATTATCTTTTCAACCCTGTAATCTCTGTGTAACATCTTAATTTAGTTCTCACTTTTCAATCTGATTTGACTGCAGGAACAATAGAGTTCTTAAGAGGGTTTTGTTTGTTTGTTTGCTTTAGGGTTGGGTTTACTCGTTAAATTTCTTGTTTGTAATTGTTTCTTGTTAATATCTCTTTTCTCCATAGAAGTGAGTACAGATTAAATACAAATACCGTTTTGTTTCTCCTCCCTAACTTGTTGGAAGTGTTCAGTTCTTTGAAATGCTGGTGTTCTTCACAGGAGAGATGTAAAAACGTAGGACATATTAAAACAATCTCTGTTGCTAATACGCTTAGATTCCAAATGGAGCGAGATAGATATCTAACTAAGCTACAAGAAACTTGCCTTAAACTACACTTGGGATTAAATATAAAGCATAAATTTCTTTCAATACATTGTCAGAGGGTTTTGAACTCTGGAGTACATTTTCTTCCCCCCACACCCCCCAAAAAAACCCCCCAAACCAACCCTTATTTGGTATGCATTTGTATTTCGGCTTCAGCTGAGATTGGAAGAGACCTCTGGAGGTGACCTAGTTCAACCCCCATGCTCAAAGCGGAGTCAGCATGAACAGGTTGCTCAGTCCAGGCAGATTTTGAATATCTGCAAAGATGGAGCCTCCCCAAGTTCTGTGGGAAACCTGTTCCCATGTTTGACCACCCCCACTGTAAAAAAGGTTTTAGTATGTTCAGATGGGATTTCTTGTATTCCAGTTTGTGCCCATTGAGAAACGTCTGGCGCCATCTTCTTTTCCCCCTTCTGCCTGGTAGTTTTACACATTGGTAAGATCCCCCTGAGCCTTCTCCAGACAAAACGGTGTGATCACTCTCAGCCTGTATGGCAGGTGCTCTAGTCCCTTCATCATCTTTGTGGCCGTTATAAGTTATTTAGAACTTTTTCCAAATAGCTACGCGTATGACCCATTGCAGCAGTTTCTTTGTCAGTGAATAGTCTCCAAATTCATTCACAAAGCGATTTATGTCTTGCTTTTGTGTATCCTTCTCCCATGTGGCACCAATCTTTGCACTCAGTGGAAAATCCTTTCCTCACCCGTTTATTTTGCAAGCAGAGTGCCTTCACTTCCCCAGAACTAGCAAGGTTCTCCGATATGCCAGGGACCCGGATTCTCAGAGTCTGTGCAGGGTCTTTACTCCTTGCATATTGTGTAGAGCAGCACGTCTGATGGGAACAATGGGAAAGGAAGGGATAGGGTTTTTTCTGACTTAACACGGTGTTTTGGGAGAGTGGAAAAAAATCAGAAACTTTCTATTTCCCCGCAAAGAGTAGGAGGAAAAGAAGTGATGTTTTAGCTGTGCAGGAGATTTGGCCAAGTTGTAAGGGTTTGTTTTGTTTTTCGATGCAGACACATAGCACAACTCCCCTGGAAATCCACAGGGATGCCTACACATTCAGCAAAGTAAGCTCCCCGTCAGAACTGCTTGTCACTGTTCTTACACCGCATTGAAAAAGATGTGTGTTCCTGATGATTTGTCTGTCTTACTACAGTTTGAGTTCAGTTGTCAGGCTCGCAGATACAATGGTCAAGTCTCTCATAGTGAGAGATTAGTAGACTAGGTTATTGAAAATGGTTCTGGGTTCACATGTATCTTGAGTCTAAAAGGTGTGAATTTAAACTTTTTAAAAAAGTAATAGCTGCCAATGCAGTAAGATATATTTTATAAGACTATGATCCCTATATGTCCCTTACGGGATAAAATTTTATTGTTTTTAAGCTATGGTTTAAAGTTTTTATATGAGGGCTTCAGTCGCTTCTTGGTTGCTGGCTTTCCCCTCCAGCCCCAGGATGTAAGAGCACTGAGACTATTGTTGGTCTCTCTCTGAGACGAACCATGAAGCATTTTATATGCAAATAGAACGGGAGCTTTGTGCGCCCTGCAGGGATGGAGAAAATGCAGATGTAGGAGCACCTGTTGCTCCTAGATCCATTGCAACTTCCACACCATCAGAATAAGGAAAATAGCTAATTTTCATTCAGATTGATTACGTTCGAGTTTTGCTTACAAGGTGAAACCCAGTTTTGGAGGATTCTCATCTCCAATTATGGACATAATAAATTCCATAGCATTTTGATGACAGATAAGAGGGTTCAGGGCCGGACGGTGCCTCAGCCACATCAGAGGTCCCTAGTAAATAGAATCGGTTCAAAGTGTTTGAGGAAATGTACCATAAAAAAACGAATGTGAATTTTTTTAATGCAACAGTACTTACTGCTCTGGGTTTTTGTTAACTCAATGTGTGCTATCACAGTAATTCAGTGTCCCACAGGTCTCAACTACAAATCTGGTTGCACTAAAAAAAAAAAGCCGAATCAGTTTCTGGTGCTGCCAGCCTGTGTGGCAACTGTACCTACAGTCTTCCTGAGGGTTGCTGAAGTCCCCGGAGGAGTGATTTTGTTTAACCATTCGTTTAGCTGATGCATGCTTTTGATATTCTGACTTACAGCCCTGGCTACACAAAGTTCTTGGACAGCTTCTTTGCCCTGTTCCTGCAGTGCCTTCACTCTAGGTGCTGCCCTATGGTGAAACCCCGAAGAGGGAAAAGAGTAAGCTGGAGGAAAAAATGTGAATTAAATTATTGTTGGGCTTCTTTGTGCATTTTAGTAACAGTGAAACCCCCTTAACTGTGCCAGTCTCCGGTCACCAGCCGTATATCCAGTCATCATCTCATCCACAGTACAGCTTCTCTTGTTGATGCTGGCGACAGCTAGATTACTTGGCATGTTTATTGACTTAACAGAATTGTTTTTTGGTTTTGGTTTTGTTTTTTAATGTATACGATGTTTAAATACACTTCACATTTTATATAATACTATCTGGCTATTAGTATTTTTCAGGAACCATAGTTCTTGGTGGCTATATATATTTTTGTGACTTTTTTTGTAAACTAAGTGCCGTTTCAACGTTACAATCATTTTTAGAGTTATTGTAATCAATGTGAATATCATGTTTTTTCAAATCTGTTCTGAGCCTGTAGTGTTTGCTTTGTGATCATATGTGTAATGTATATATTCTGTATAGTTACATTGTATTGAAATACTAGCTTGTTTGATATAAGAAAAGTATGTATTGGGTACCTTTTTGCTAGCCTGGTTGTTTAATCTTTAAAAAAAAATGTTCTAAAATACAAAAAAAAATTCTCCAAACTGGTCCCATTATAGGTTAAAATTAAGGGGGGAGAAAAACTAGTTTTGAGTGTCTTTGGATAGAAACATGAAGCTAAGATTTTTCATTAAAATATTAATGTTTTATGGAGTATATCTTTGCTTTGTGTCGTTATTTAACTATACCAGAATTTGCCTTACAGTACAAAAGACTAGCTTTGACCTTGCGTAAGAAGGTGCAACGCTGTTGCTAGAGCTACATTCTCTTACCACTTTTACTTATAATTAGTCTCAAAATAGTTGAACATGAGGAGAACTCACTGTTGCTGAAGCTGTCATTGGGAGGAAGGTAGTTTGAAACAAAATAAGCGTTAATAAATGGTTGGAGAAGTTACATGAGTAAAGAGTATTAAGAATAAAGTACACATTTCTGTTTAATTTTCCGTTGTATATTACATTTCCTTTTGTTAATGTTCTCTTTTAGGCTGTATTCTGCAAAAGCGGTGGGGCCATCTTTTGAACGGGGTTTTATTGATGGAAAGCCAGCCAAGAATGAGCCTAATCAAATTAGTCAAAGGAGAAGATGTTTAAAAAGGACAGTAGATAGTCACCGTGATCGCAGCTGTGAGCTTCAAAATAGTCACGAAACAGCCTAGAGTCATGGGACTTAAAGTACACCTCTGCTGTTTCTGGCAACCCAGGCAATTAAATTAATTTGCCTCCTACAAACCCGCCTGTCTGATGGAGCTGGAATGCTGGCTGGATCAACACATAGCTAGGGCACAGGTAGGAAAATGGAAGTTTTATAACTGCTTGGCTGAAATGATTTTAACTCTGCCCTGTAGCCTGTATGACTAACAAGCAGGCGAGCACGATTTGTACACTAGCAGTCGCATTGTGTTCAGCATCTGAGACGGGAGTGAAAAAGAAAATGGAAAAGCATTCCATGGTGCAGAGTAAGCAGCCACAGTGAACCTTGGACGGTGGGGTTTGAGAATTTCTAAATTCCAAGTTCTCATTTTCCTGAGGACCTTGTGTAGGGACAGAAGTATTTTATCAGAAGCATAATTGGAAGAGGGAACATATCTGGTGAAGGCTTTGGAGAGAATTAAGTTTGAGATGTAAAGGCTTTGACTCTGTTGGTCTCCGGCAAAAGCAAGAATTTTGCTTCTTTGAAGACAGACAGACCCAGTTAGGAGTATGCAGTGATGCTTAGCAGACCATTACAAATCTAAAGCCTGTATGACTCTATATGAACATATGCAATCGTAAAGCTAAGGCAAGACTGCTAAAATGCATACCTTTGATGGATATCGAGGTTCAGACTTGTGACTTGAGTGGATTTTTCCAAAGCACAACCATATGTTTAAGTTTATCATGGAACATCTTTTAGATGTCCCTAACAAAGTAAGTGTACACTATTGAAGTTTTTCTGTGGCTTCCTTACAGTGTTTAAACATTTTATGCCTGCTAGTAATGAAGTACTGTTTCTTTTGCACAGAGGAGAGCGGCTGAGATGAGATTGAACTCATAGCTACTAAGAACGTAGTAGAGCAGGGAACAGAGTTCACCCAGGGCTTACTGCGCCATTCCTACATATGTGATACCCTGGTGAAAATGAAGCTGCTAGAAGAAACCTGACTTGGATTATGTATAAAGCGCTTTTCACAAGCTGCTTGTACATGCTGCCTCTCCAGAGTGCTGAGCATAACTCTGTCATCACCATTCTTAGAGCAGAGATTGCTGTGAGACCATGAGCAAGCAGAGCAGGGGTAAGTGTGTACATGTTAGAGCTTTGGGTACAGCTCAGACGTGTGGTTTTCAGTCATTCTGATTTTGGGGATCTGTTAACACTTTTTTCAGAGGAGACACGCACTCTTGAATAGCAGATTTACACTTGCTGATAGTAGCCCTGATTTTCTTAGCTGCTTTTCACAAATCCTTTAGATAATAGGCCACAGACACCCAGAGTGAAAACTGTGTGTTTGAAAACCACTCGGAAGGCTTGAGTTAACTGCCTTTGATCATGAGTTGCCTTTGTCTCAGTCACAAGGTCTCCCAGTGAAGATGAGAGAGCAACTCATGTGGCATCTATTTGTGTATCTCACATGAACCTTTACCTCTGATTGCTGAAATTTCTATCCAAATTTTGAAGTTAATGACCTAGGTGATTTGTTCAACTGTATTTGTTTGTGTGGCTGTGCCACTATCACTGACTCTAAGATAGATCCCCTATTTCGAATACAACTGATTGGATTTATGTGGGAGTATCTTTGAGAATACATCCGCTGCATCTGGCTAAACTGCATTCCCAGTCTTCCATATCCCTGCATAAAACTAGATGCTTAGGCCCTGTGTTTTGTAATACTCCCATCGTTTAGAAGATAACAGTTTTTTCTCACAAAGTACTGCTTGTTCCCCTGTATGCGCACGTGCGCGCACACACACATGATCTGTATGTGCTCATTCAGAAGGAATTTTGAACAACGACCGTACAAAAACATCGATTGACCAACTCTTTCCTTGCTGCTTCCGTACAGAAACCGCTGGTATTACTGTCTTTTTCTTGGTTAATTCTCATCGGATGAAACGCGTTACGAGCTTAAACCTCCAGCAAGAACCTTGCTTCCCTCTTCTGTTAGCCCTTACAAACTTCTCTTGAGTTTGGAGTGAAAAGGAGAGGCATGGTTTCCTGCGATGCTGTGCTCCTCTCTAAACAAGCTTCTCCTCCGCAGGGAGGCAGGACTTACGGACAAGATACTAATTATAAAGCAGCAGATAGATTTTGTGGTCTTGAGAGGGGTTTTTTTGGAGGGCGGGAGTGTTGATGGTACTTCAGTGTATTTTTCTCTAGTTTTGTCTCCATGTAGACTGTGACATTTTCCAGACTATTTCTAAAAAAAACCCAACATCAGCTACAAACAGATTGCAGTGAAGTATGAAGTAGCATCAAATCAATATGGGCAGTATTCATTTATGCCAAAACAAAGTAGAGTCCTTAATTATTTTTTGGCTTAAAGTGTTTATGACTGCAGTGCAGTATAGCTTTCAAACTACCTTGGGCCCAAGATAGCTGGGAGTATGCCCCTGGCATTGGTGCCTCTAGAAAGACAGAAAACTAATGGTAAAATGGATCATCTGAATTCTTTGCAGGCAGGGGAGAAGTCTACCAGGTGAGTACACCTCTGAGTCCAAGGGGAATGAAGTGTTGGGAGAGGAGCCAGGAAACCATGATGTGTTTGTGGGCTGGTGGAGGAGGTGACTCTCAAGTCCAGGATCAGTGTTCTGTGTGTCAGTGAAGAAGACATTTTGACACACACACAAGGAGAAACGATCCCTTGGGGTTGGATGCTGTATCACTGAAGGGTCACAGCCCGCTGGTTTCAGAAGAGGAAGGTAAATTACAATCCCAGTCCGCTTAAGCATTTAAATAGTCTACCTTTCCAGAAATGTGTTTAAATCGCTCCTTAAGAGCTTACCCATTTTGTGAACTTTACTTCTGCCACTGACTCAGCACAGTGTATTTTATAGCCTGCGTACTAATGGGGTGCACAGAACTGTTTTTGGAGAGTTTATGCGTATAAACAGACCCTTGCACTGTGTAAAACAAAACTGGAGAGAAAAGACACTACAGCAAAGGACTAATAAGCAACAGAGCTCAGAAAACCAAAACATCTCTCCAGGGTAGAACTTCATCTTCCCACAATTTAAATGAGAAAAATAACAAAAAATCCTAACAAAATCTTTTATATAACTTCAGCGTTGCAGTGATCAGTTTCAGGGTTGACGTGACAGCAATTATAAACAACAGTTATGCAACTGCCTCGTTGATTGAATTGAAATTAATACAGAGAAAGGAAGAGCCAAACAAAAAGAAATGGCTTTGGGTTGACTTGTGGTGTGTTAAATAAATAAAAAAATGCTCAGGTCAGCCTCTTTTTCAAAAATGAGCGCAAGCCCAGGGTGAAAAATCTCCCTGAAGAACAGACAAAGTGAATTGCTCTTAAAAATTCTGTTTGTGTTAGAGGCAGAATTTTGTTTATCTTCTAAGGCTTACAAGTCCTTTTTTTCAGTCTGACAGTGAGGTAATTCAATATTTTAATTTCGCTCAAGTTCCTTCTACTTTAAAAATCTTTTTTTATAAACTGTTTAACACACTGTATCATTGGGTATTGTGATTCCAGTGTCACTGATTCACGCCATCTGAGGAGAAGGCTCACGTACGCGTGTGTGCGTACACATTATTTCCTCCACTCGCCATCTAGGAGGTGTTCAGATGTTTTTGGGTGAAACTCAGGGCAACGTGGCTGCCGCGCATTGCATGGGCAGCATCCGATATCTCAGGGAGGAATGCTTCCTTAGAGCGAATACCATTTGGACGCACTCGAATTCACATAAAATCAGGGAAATTCTTAGTCTAGCTGGCTGTACTGGCAAAGCCTGAGTCCTGCCTGGATTGTACAGGAGTTGTGCCCAACTCATTTTCTGTGATCTGTCTGATAGAGGCAGGATGCAATTACTGTTTAGTACCATTAATGGTTTTGTGCGGACATGAGCTAACCTCCTGGAATTAATTTGCCGTTGTGAGGTAGGTGTAGAAAACAATGCCAGGGTGGATCTCTTATCAAAGAAATACTGTGGCTTTTCTGTTTCTCCAGGATTTTTCCTGCTGATACAGTGAATGACGCATCCAGGACAGGATGGGGGACAGGAATGAAACCTGTTGTTTCTTTGCTCATCCTCATCTTTTCCACCCTGAATGGTAGGAGGCAGAGGAGCCTTGAGCTCGTTGCTTCCAGTGGGAGAGAAGGAAGCAGATTGTGGAGCCTCCTGCACAAGATGGGTTTTGCTACACATCCCACTGACATGCATGCTAGTGGGAGTCATCCAGGGAATTCACTACCCTGTATGCAACAGGTTCAGGGAGCAAAGCAGCGAGAAAACCTGCAGAATATAGCACACTCACTATTCATACATGCACGCTCAGCTGTGATGAGCCTTTGTGCTGGATTGCTTGCCAGGTTTGCCACAAGTAGGCATTGGACAAGTGGCTTCAGCCCCAGTAGCCTTGTTGAGGAAAAGAAGGTGATCTCAAAGCTACCTGCCTTAGCTGTTGTGTTTCCAAAGCCCACTTGTTTACACTTGTCTTTCGTGGGCCAGTAACTCAGTGTTGCGTATTACCCTTGGCGTGCTGTTAGGTGCCACGAAGAGTGCGGTCTGTGCAGCCATCTCGTTGTCCTTGGGTGCCTTTCCCGCTCGCTTCCTTCCGTCTGTTACTGTGGATTCTAAGGGAGCCAGGAAAAAGTGAAAGCTCACGTGGCCTCTGACATCTCTCCAAGCTAGAAATAAAGCACTGGGAGGTTAAGTTTTATGTTTTGCTTAGCTCTCCCCTCTGGAGACATGAAAAGAATTATAGGAGCTTGATCTATAGTGTGGCTAGGCAGCTTTGATGGGTGCTTTATTAAAGTCTGTAGCAATCGAGCTGACACAAACCAGAACCTTTCCCTGTAGCTTTATGTAACCCTTTAAAAAGTGATGAATGTTTTGTAGCAGGAGTGGGGAGAAATCAGTAGGTTAGGTCAAACTGCATAACATGATAACCAGAACAATTAATAGCACTTAATGTGAAATTGCAAGCTCTTGGCTCCTCAAATATTATATGGTTTATAATCCAGGACAGATTGCCTTGAAAGTATGGCTCTCATCAAAAGAGTGGCTATAGAGCCCTAGGTGCAATAAAGCTGTTCAATGGAGATGATTCTTTTCGCTGTCTGTGATGTCTTAAGTAGTGTTTTTGCTACTGGTTTTGCCCCTCTCTGTCTCAGTGCTATAGGAGCAATGCAGCTTTGGGGGAGGGAAGTGGATTCCTTTCTTTCGAGAACTGGCAGCTGAACTGTCAGCTGAACTCTGGTGGCAACGCTGCCTTTTCCCCATCAGTTGCCATTTGTGCAAATTCCCTGAATCAGCTGCAGCACTGTAACTGGGCATGATATGTTTTTGTCTTTATTGCTAGTGATGATGCCAGAAAGCCTGCAGCTTGAATTGCTGCTTGAATTGTCTCAAAGTGGGTTTGCAAGACCTGTGTTCTGAAAAAGCCTTTCTTTTGTTTGCTGTCCAACACAGAGACTCTGAGCTGGATGTTGGGAGAGACAAAGAATCTAACAGCACAGAACACAACTTGCTTGACATGCCAGGGCACATTTTCCCCTCCTTCAGCACCTGGGCTATTTTGATCCTTTAATTAACCAGAGACATTCTATTTTCTAGGTATCTGCTAGTAGACCAGGCAGCTACTTATCTGTTTTCTTTCCTAAAGCCAGAGAAGGAGGAATCAAACCTCAGCAGGAAGAGGGAAGAATCAAACCACAGCAGGAGGAATCAAAGAGAAAGAGGCAATTCCTGCTGAACAAACGTCATGTGTACCAGGATATAAAAACCCAGCCTCCTGGATCTCCTTGCCATCTCAATCTACGCAGGGGCTATAGGCGTAAGTCTGCACTCCATCTCCTCGTGCAGTAACTTAGTGTTTTACGCAATGCTGTGTGCTATTATGGTTTTCTCTTACACAGGGTGCAGCCACATCATTTCGGGGTTTTCTGTTTTGTGAGACTGGCACAGAAGTGTTCTAGTGCACTCAGACACTGAGGTCTTCATGCCCATAATATTTTTTATACAACTGCATAAAATTCATTACTGTGGGGTTTTTTATCACAGGTGTCAAGTCCATCCTCTTTTCTCATTAAAGCTAACTTTATTCTTAACCTCCTGAAGGGAGACAGGGGGAATGAAGAAGTGGAGTTTTGGGTTTCTCAAAGTGTATTGGAAAGAGAATTACTAGATTATTGTAATTATCCCCAAAGCAAGAATATAAAACCCGCAAAATTGGAAACTAATTTTCACTGCAACTTTTTAATTTAGAAAGTAACTTCCATTCTGAGTTGGTGTTTCTTTTTGAAATGACAGACTTTTTTTTTTTTTTTTTGACAGAATACCTCTATGTCTTAGAAATTGCCTCCTGAAAATGCCTCTGTTTTATTTTTTTCCATGATATACCTTGCTATTAAAGGTTTGCTTCCTGACTTGGAAGACAAGGTAATTTCAGATCATTAACATTTTTCACAAAGAGGACGCAGTTCCCTGCAGGACTCTGGCTTAGCCTTTTGGCAGACTCGGGAAGCCAACTCTCCCTTACTTGCATTCAAGTCATGTTTGGTAGTTTGGCTTTGGGGCAGTGGGGGTTTTGTCACGGCTTTGAAGACTAGAAAACAAAACCTTCATTCCCCTTGTGAAAACTGAAAGGAACTGTACTGGAAGATGGCAGCCCACCAGAAAACTGTATCGAGAAGGGCAGATATTCGCAGCCCTTTTTCAGCTAAGCCATGTGTAGTTCCATTGCCACAACCAGAGAGCAAAATGCTTGCCCTCCCTGTTCTATTTGTAGAAAACAAATATAGTATCATTAGAGTAGGAGAGAGGCTGGACTTAGTAAATTGCATTAGCATTTTGGCAGAGTTTAGATTCCTGTCCTGGAAGAGCATCCATAACCAAACAATATGCTTAATTACCCCGAGGTCCAGCAGCCTTGAGTGAGAAAAAACAGATTTTGTAAAGTAAAACCAGTTCCGCTGTTACCTTTCCAGCCCACTGTCCTTAAAGCAGTTACATCTCTGCCTAACCTTGTGGTGAATGAACTTCAATTCTCTAAGCCAAGTCTGAATTTAGCTTGTGGTTTTTTATCTCCAGAGGTGTTTCATTAGCTCAATTACAAGTGACATGTTCCACTATGCGCTGCTGACTGAAAGAACTCAGCCAACCTAAATTCCTCTCCAAATAGAATCCAATTAACCTCTTACTTCCCCTTGATTTAATCCCCCATGCCTCACGACTTGTTCACAGCCACACCTTCTAAAGAACCAAAGTAAACTACCTGAGATAATGATGTACTTAACAACTGAGGTGTTTGTACTTGATTCTTTGGTTTGGTTGGGCTTGTGTGTATGCTGTTACTGTTCACAAAGAGCGAGCCTGTGTTTCTTGTGCTGGGGTCCAGTTCTCTGCTGCATAACCCACCCTTTGGGCAAGCGCCTCACTGTCCCCATCTGTAAAAGACGGACAGCAATCCTCAGTAACATGTAGAAAAATTGTTGAACGCATTGGAAGCAGACCTCTGTGTAACTGCAGAGACCACTCAGGGACGTCACTGTTGTTGCGAACGTGCTTGCTAACGATTCGGTTTGCTTATATGAACTTCAGATCCTGGTTAAGCATTGTTTTGAAGGTGGTTAAGATGCCTGGGTGTTACACTGGCTTCCTGCTTGGGGCTGAGTTTTGCCCTAGATCCATTAATGTTTTGGCAGCAGTGCTTCCTTGCTGGTGTTGTCAAGACAGTTAGGTGCTGAAGTCATCAGGAAGGCATATAACCCTAAATGGATGGGTTGGATCAGTGACCTACTTTAACATACGAGTCTTGCACAAGTCTGACCTTCTCCTCACGATCCACCCTGAGACCTCAGAGCAGCACAAGCCATGTCAAAGCATCCTGTGCGCTGTCCTGGTCATGTGTTGAAGTCTTACTAGCAAGGCAGTGAGTCGTCAGCTGGGGCCAGGAGCTGTGATTTGGAAACCCTGAGTGCTTGATTTGGCTACAGCCTTGCTTTGCAAATCCACACAAACATTTCATTTTCTCGATTTTTTTTTTTTTTCTGTTGTATCCACAGTCCGTGTCCTGAAGAACTTGGACACCCTCTGAATTAGTGGTAGGATTATTACAGGAATTTTGTCTGCTTGCATGCTCAAATAAGTTCTCAATCTGGGTTGAGATTTAGGCTTCAGCAGTTGTTGGGTTTTGTTTTGTTAGCAGACGGTTATTTTTTAAAATAGTTCTATTTTCGTCTTATAAGCATTTTCCTCAAAATGTGTCTACAAAAAATAAGCAGTAAAACTCAGAGAGTGGCCTAAATGTGCTGTTGAGGACAAACCAGCCCCGGGGACTGATCAGAACAGGTTACAGCAGAGGTATGGGGTTACACCCCATGAACTGAGGAACACAGTAAAAGACATACAGAAAAACTCAAATCTGTTCCGCTAAGGATGGTCTGTGTATTTTGTGGGTCTTGGATCAGCATGATCCGACTCTCTGCGTTCCAGCCAAAGCTAGCTTTGGAAGTGTTGCTACAAACAGCACCATAAAATTTCCTTTCTTCGTTGGGTTTCACTTCTATTCTTGTAGTTTTGAATAGCCTGACAAGCATGTTTCCTAAAAACCTGGTGTGTGGACTGACACTGGGAGTGCCATATTACTATCCAAAATGAGTTGATGTGTTCTGTGGGACAGACTAGAAAAACAGGCATCTGTCTTGGGAAGGCTGACAGGTTCTGGATGGGAGTCAGGATGAGTGCCGCCGTGGTGTTTTGGTGAGGCAACATGGGCAGATCATCCAGACTGGTGCGTGCCTGTATTTATATACGTGCGTGCATTTGTGCAGCTCGTTGCGTGATAAAACAGGATGAATGCCCTGTAACGTGGGAAGGCAGCGATGAGGCTGTGCTTAACTGCAAAGTCAATACAGAGAGAACTAGTCTGGTCAGGTTTTCATCAGACAATTATCTATTTATTCTCGTCGTATAACGTCTCTCTAAATCCTTTTTTGGCTTTTCTGTTTTTAATTCCCCTTTCCTCCCCTAAGCTGAGCATCCATCCTTCCTATCTTCTGCTGTCTAAAGCCCATTCTTGCCAGTGGTCCCAGCAGCCTTCAGACAAAGCGCACGTCTCCCCACTTCCCTCGTCATCATCAAAACGGCAGCCTTCTCCTCCCTTCGCCGCACCCCCAGGGAAGCTCGGCACTCTTGGCTGCTAACTGAGCTTAGGCAGTTAGTTTCTCTGCTCTGGGCCCAGCTAATGTGTCTGGGTTTTACATAGCAATGGGCCCAATCCCAACCCTGATCTAAGCCTGCCTAGAGGTGCTTTCCCCGTCTCCTGAAGCAGGCTGAGATGTTCACAGGTGTCTGTCCAGTTCAAAGCATGGCTGAACCACGTCCCTTGGTGCTTTGGGCTGTTTGAAATCCACATAGGATTTCTCTGGCTTTGGACTATTTCTTCATTTAATGTTCTCTGTTCTTGGAGATGTTTTGTTTCTGCCTGTCCCCTTAAGAGGTCAAGTGCTTCCACAGGGAGGTTAGTCTGTAGTTTTCCATGCAAGCAGACTACTCTGCGCACGAGTGAATTTGTTCTGTGATAATACAGCCAAGCAGGCAAAACCACAAGTAAATCAGACCGGGTTTTTTTCCCACTTTTAATAACAGTTTACTATTCTGTAAGTGCATGTAAAGCACATGCCCTATTCCCCCAGCCAAGGAGCTTGACAGCTTGTCAGCAAGAACTACCATAGGTCTAGAGTGACTGATTTGTACAAGTAAAAGCACACGTGCCAAGACCTGGCAGCAGCTTGCTCCTTCTTTTTTTTTTTTTTGTAACGACTTGGCAACCCTCTCTCTTCTCCTTCATCCAAACTTTTGCCTTTTATAGTCTTTGAATAACGCTTTTTTTTTTTTTCATTTTTTTAATGTATATAGCAGTTTCCCCTCCCTTCTCTTTCAGCCATTTGCTCCCCTTATCTGAATTGGCCATGGGACAGGAGATCTTGGCTTCACAACAAGCAGTTTTTGACTGAGTACACACAATCACAAACCTGATTGAACATGGACTCGTGTTTTTGTGCAAGTGAGCATCAGGGCTGCATAACACTTTCTTACTTGCGCTCTGATATTCCCCTGCTCATGTGTTGTACATGCTTGTGCTAAAACTCACCTTCCTTTGTAGAGACACATGCACATACATGAGCTCACGCTTGTGCAATCAAGCGTTTATTAACATTGATTCTCATGTTCTCAGTGTGGAACAGTCATTTAACGAATTATACAAATTTGTCTGCATATCCAAGTGGGAATTCTTACACGCATGCATATACAAAGAAGTCCAAAACACCCTGTGTAATCCTATGGCCTCCAACATAGATTCAAACTTGATTATGTATGAAGGTTTATTGATTTACTCTTTCTCACTCAAGCCTATATTCAGGTATAGGCTCATGCACAGCTGTGCAGCCACGTGGTTTCTCAGACACACGCATTCTTAGGCACAGACAGTTTCTCACACATAAGCTTATAGATTTATGATTTGTTGTGAGAGTGGAAAACAGCTGCTGCAGGCTAATCAAATACAGCAGAAGATTTAATGCAAAATATTGAAAAACACTGTCTGGTAGAAGGGTGAAATTCTTAAAAACATGCTGGTCTCATGGCGCTAGGCCAGTGCAAGAAGATTTGCACCTGGCCATGATAAACGTCAGCAACGGGTCTGGAGGAGGCTGCTTCACCCTTAGAGGGCTGCCAGATACGTGGGCTAAAATTCACATTGGGTTTGGCCCTGCATATAAGCTACATAAGTCTGAGGCTGTGGTTTTTCAGGGGCATGCAAGCAGAACTGCTTAGCGTGGACTAGCAGGAAAGAAGAGTAGTCCAACTCGAGGAGAAGGTTTGCAGCACATTGGCAGAGCAGGTTGAAGTTCTCACTACCGGCTCACTTCTGCCCACCTCTGTGGACAAATGGGAAGCCTGTTTCTCCAGGGCTGTCAGTTCAGCACCTTTCACCAGTTCTGCTAAGGCTGCAAAGGCTTGGAAATAATTAACTGCAAAGGAAAGAATTTCATCTCAGGTTTCTGCTGACTGACGACACAGGCAATTTATGATGCCACAAGAAGCTCAGGCTGGGATTATTTCTATGTAACTCCCAATGCTGCTGCTTGGCAGCTTAGTGACTGTGTTGGAAGCGACTGAAGTAGATTAATACCTTGTGGATTTGAACTACGAACTTCCACGAGTTTGGAGTTCTGAGGCTCAGCTTAGCTGAGTACAGACTAGAGCTGCGGCACTTGCAACGTCCTCGTCTCCCTTTCCTGGTGCTGGTAGGTGGGACTTGTCAGCACAGCTCTCCCCTTTCTCACCCGGCAGGTATGATCTCACTTGTCTGTCTCCAAAGGTGAGACCGCAAAGGGCTGGGCTGTCAAAATAGTACAGGATCAGTCTTCAAAGTGTCCTTTCCGTGAAACCTTGGCTTGGCAGCCTCAGTGGGTCTGTGCTGCCGCTCACTCTCTGGAAAATGAAGCGAGCTGCTCCTGCTTCCTTGGGTGCTAGGCAGAGAAAACGTGATACCTGAGCAGGGTGCTCAGATGTCATGGCTAAAGGACAGGTGTATTTTGTTCCTGTCTGCTCTTGGTCTGCAACAGGAGACAAGAGGTTCCTGCTCTGGTAGTGGTTTCAGCTGCAAACCCAGAGATGGCTCTTTTGCAGTTGATGGTTGTGGGTTTAGTCCCTGTTATTTACCTGCAAATGTGTATCAGTCTTTCCGATTGGAGACTCCGCAGGCTGAACCAGCAAGTCAGTTCTCCGTGCACCCTGCCATGAGCTGAGAGATAAGATTTTCTAAAGAGCAGGGCCATGGGGCAGTTGGGCCAAGCCCGCTGATTTTGCACGTGCCTGTCTGTACAGTCTTCAGACAGCAACTTATCCCCAATAATTCCTGGCTCCATCCCCACCCACATGTGCCATGAATACCTCCCTATCTTCGCTGTGTGTTTTGAGATCAGCAGGTGAACAGTGCTGTTCAATCTGTTCTTTGCAGTGAGACACCAACTGCACATCTACTTGTTGGTGAACCAACAGCTCTCTGACTCATGGCTGACGGGCTCCGCTCTGCCAAGGAGCCCATATTCCCGTTCTTCGTGGGTAGACAGCCCTGGGTGGCATAAAGTACACATTGAAATGTGCTGTCCGGGGATATAAGAAGCATCTGTTCCTTCCAGATGTTCAGTCATCTCATTGTTTGTTAGATTTGAGGATAGGAACCCCCTTCAGTTATGTGAGGCAGTCACTGCTCTCAGATGTCCAGGAGAGTGTGTGGGGTAGGGAGGAGAATTGGCTTTGTGTGATGCCAGCAAGGAATAGAGGCAGAGGTTTCGTGCTTTTTGGAAAACACTTGAAAGGCCTTTGAGCTCTGGCTAATCTCCATTGTTCGTGTGTTTTCCGGCAGCAGAACGAGAGAGGAAGAACAGAAAGAGACAAGAGAGCAGATCTGAGAATTAGAACTGGAAGCCTTTCTCGTGCTCAGGCGACCTTGGCAGAATCCATCATGGCAAATGGAGCTGGATGCAACAGAATCCAGGCTTAAGCTTGGCTCAGATCTTAGACCCAGCAGAGCCTCCTTAGATCTGCAGGAGCTTTGTGAGTAGATGAATGCTTTTCAGCCAGCCTCACTGAACCAAACGCAAGTGCAGCTGTTGAATTCAGCTGTGGAACAGGGCAGAGGGTAGTGTTGCCCAGATTTGAGGACTTTTCGCCCACAGCCATTTTATGCTTTTGATTTTTCTACAGGCTTATTTTCTTCTTCCACTGTAGATCAAACAAGACTGTTAGAACTACACAGGCATTGCAAGCTTTCACCCATTAATATTCAAAATGCATATTAATGCATTTGCAGCGATATGCTGCAAAAGGACATGCACAAAGTTGCCTGTAAATGTTCAGCGGAGCTGTGTATTGTGCCTGAAATGCACTGAATTCCATCTTAAATCTTTAATCCCCTCCACTCCCAGCGCACTGCATTTTAGCACTGTATGGGCTATTTGCGGAGTGCCATTTTGGTCTGTCCGCATCCCTATATCCTACCTGATGGGTGGGTAGTTTGAGATACATGGTTCCCATCTGAGTTTCACTTCTGATGGAGACATTTCTAAGTCCAACAAAAGCTAAACCAGACATGACTTGAGGAGTAGAGGTAGTGTGGCTCTTTATTTTTCTGTATGGGTTCAACCAGGTACAGGCTAGAGCAAGGCCGGCGTAGAAACTTGACATTGTCTAAAGCAGTGCCAGAAAGAGCTGTCCCTTCAGTATATCCCTCCCACTTCTGTCCGCTGAGGGAAAACACTGTGCAGCCCCCAAACTTTCCCACTCAGTACTTGTGTTTCCTTTCCTCTGCAACAGCAGAAAAGCTTTGTTAAAAAAGAGTCGTTTTCAAGTCAAGATTTTAAATGTTTTGTTCCTGACGGTGAGTCAATGATTTTTCCAGTCCCTCCCCCACAATAAACAAGTGCAGGCTGAGTGTGGTCCAGAGGAAAATGTGAGTTACACATGTCCTGGCCACATGCTTCTCCGGTACCAATGATAACCATATGGTAGCTTTTAGACCCCACCTCCCCAACGAGAAGAAGTGTTAGCAAGAATCAGTGCAAGCTCCTTGCAGAGTAGACATGTAACCCAGCCTTGCCTGTAGCTGCTTGCATGTGCTCAGCAAACACCTTCATGACCTAGTACGGTTGTAGTACCTTGTTTTCTAGTTCAGCTTCACCTAAGCTGAGGAGGACTGGGCTAATGAGCTTGGTTGAGAAACTCCTGGAGTACAGGAACCCTTGTATAACAACTTCTCATCACTGAGCCCACAGCTCCTATTGCACTTCTCTGCTCCAGCACTTTCCTGGGGAGAGGGAAGTGTACTGCCCATCTCCATTCCTTTCCATGTGAGCACAGAAACTGTATTTTCTGTTCTGGGAAAGAAAATTAGAGGGGTTGGGGAAGGGCAGAGACAGGTCTTGGGCTAATTTCAAGGTTTAGGGGCAAACCAAGTACAATAGTTACATTTTGGTATCTCACTCATTTAGGATGCAAATACTACCTAACATCCCTAGCTAGAACAGTCCATGAATTGCTTGTCAAATTTGAGGACTGTCATAGAAGCAGCCCTTTCCCAAAATCAGTCAGTGCAGGAACCACAGCATGCAGCAGGCGCCTGGAGCGTGTCATACTACTATGCCCTTCCATGATAGTGCTTGCATACCATGTGTGCAGAGCGCTCAGCTCCCCGTAAGTTAGCATCATCATCATCACCATCTTCTGCAGAATTACAGGAAAGCTGAAGCCCAGATATCCCAGAAGGCGTTATTCCCATCACGATCCCAATACCCTGAAAGATTGGGTCATGGAAGAAGGTCCTCTCACTTCGAGGCTGGTGTCTTACTTTCTCTATCTCTGAGCTTGCCCTGGTCTTTGCTTACACAGCGTGCAAGATTTCCCCGTGCATGGTTTCCCATTCCTCTTTGAAAACAGCTAGTCCCTGCAAGCACTCCGTGTCTTGCTTAGCTGTGTTTCTACTTCCTTATTTTGAGCTACTAGGGGAGCAAATAGGAGGAGGTTCATTGGTTATTTTTAGCGTAAAAATCTCAGCTAGGTAACTTTATTAAAGCTAAGCTAAATGCACAGCAAACATAAGCTTTGCTCAGGCAGCAGTTCACAGGAACTTGGCAGAGGCCTGCCTGTGTTTCAGAATCCTTGTCCTTTTTCTAGATGAAAGCCCTGCAGAAGGATTTGTTTTTCAGACAGAAGGCAAGCCAAGTTGGTGATTTCATCCCAAGGCAGGCTGTGTCAAGCTGGTCCTATTCAAACACGCAGGAAATCAACCTTGGAGCTCGTTCAGAAATGACGATGGAGAGTGGGGGTAGAGAAGGGGGCCCTGAGGAGGACAAGATCTTGGATTCGGAAACAGAGCTCAGAACAAGCAGGGAAGATACCTGCTGTCAGTGTAGTGCTGCAGGGACTCGTCCCTCACCCTTTGAAGGCTTAACTGGCAAGGTTTCAAGTCGCATTTCTTACTTTCCAGCTCTTCCAAGAAGCTATCCCATCTCTGTCCTCATGGAGCCCTGCGAGGGACATGCGCAGCATCGCTCTGATAAGAGGTCAGGTGGCTACCGCAGGCGAAGGCAAATTTTCCCGGAGCCCCCTCATTTTGTTAATTTTTTTTTCTTTTTAAAGCAATCACTGTCTAATTAAAGCAGTTGCTTTCTGAGCATAAATGTGGATTACTGAGAAGAGAAGGAGAGAGAGCTTGCTCTGAACAAGGGAAAGGGGGAGAGGGGAGAAGGAAGTGGAAAATGGACTCTTGCGAAGTCATTCTTTACAAGCTGTTATAATGATCTCCACTTAAACATTTGTAGAGCAGCTATGTAACACCGGTGGTAGAGTGAAGGCAACGGATGGCAGAATTCAGAACATTTGTTCTTGGGTCTGCTTCAAAATCTCTGAGACCTCTGGACAGTCCCTTCCCAGGCAGCAAGGGAAGCACAGTGGAGAAAAACTTGGCATAATTTTATCTGCTGCATTTCTGCAGCTGCACACTTGCCTGTTGATCGGCGAAGATATCACTCCAAGAACCTCCATCACTATGCAGCATTTCCAATACAGCTAGTCACATGGGAAATTAGTGAGAGAAACCTGCCTGGGATGTATGTGTGAGTGTGTATAATTCTTCATCCCTAAATAACATCTGAGCAAGGCAGGCAGAGTTTGCTCTCACTGCTAGAAAAACCTCAGACCTGCCCCTTTGCACTTACTCTGCCTAAAGGAGAACTTCAAGGACTCCAGTCTTTCCTTTCTAGCAATTGCTTTCATGGATCCAGATTTTAGTGGTTTGGTTTTTTTTAAAATCAAGCACTTTCTGATGGGAATAATACCAACAAAATGTTTGCAACTTGGCTTGGAGGATGGGAAAAATGCAGACACCAAAAGCCGAGGCAGTTTGTTAATGTCGATGCTCATTAGGTACTCTTTAACATTAGTGGCTGGTGCTGGAATCTGCCCACGCAGGCTGGAGGCTGAGGAAATATTATTTGAACACATCTGCTCCAAGAGATACTGTCAGACTTGGGGAGCATCTTGTGGTAATTAGGGGAATTCATTTCCTTCTTTAGTCCAGCAGAGTTTTTTCCAGATTGTTTTTTTTAGTTTGTGAGATCCTTTAAAATTGTATTTTCTGCGTTTCCTTTTCAACAACTGAAGGGCCCCCAGGCACTATTAAGACCCTGTGTTCACATAGCACCTTCTTCCCTGCTGCAAAGCACCTGGCAAAGCTGGGTAAGAAGTATTTTGGAAGTAAAGGAAGAGAAACTTGCAGCCACGGGCTCAAAATAAGACACAGAGTTGTAGATAATTGCCTTTCCCCTTTCCTGTCCCTGCCCTATCTCCTCCCTCCTCATTTCCCAACATACACGTGTGCATCTGCTCTCCAGATAGAAAGCCCCTACAAGACCCCAGTGTCGGGGTTAAAGCAGACCAGTTGCCTGCTTTTGACTCTCCTTTCCAAAATGCTGCCCTCAGCTCTCCCCTGATCCCTGCTTTTCGAGTGGTCTGCACTTAGTCCTGAAAGAAAGGGCTTGAGCCAGATCAGCCAGACCAGATCAACCAGAGATCAGATGTTCCAGGCCACAAGTGCCTTTTTCCTCTCCTTTCTGCCTCTCTTGACAAAGGCAGGTGGTACCTCTCTTCCCCAACTCAAAACTCTATGCCCCGGTGACTTCCGTCTCCCCATGGGAAGAACTACTTCACAACATTTTTTAAAGAAAAGGACAGCTTTAAGCCCCTCTCCTTTTTTTCCGAAAGAGGGACCTTTAATATGGTTTAATTAAAAGCTCGTTCTGCAGAGCTCATTTGATCTCAGTTTTCAAATTCTGTGCATTTTGTTTCTGTTCTTATTCTTTTGTGTGTTTAAATCAGTACATTTCCAAATAAGGTTTTTGTGTGCTCACCGCAGATCTCTGTACTCACTCCTTGAACCTTAATGCTTTTTCTAGCGTTGAGCAGTGACAGGGTTATGTTAACCTCTCTGCTTCACTAGGCACATTTGTTCCCTCAAAATCAACACAGCAGCTGTAGACACTGACATCTGAAACAGTCCTGGCTCTCTTTACGGCACAGAGTTTCTCTTTGGGATATGTGGATTGCACGGAGTGCCTCTCAATGAACACAAGCCAGAAAAGCAGGTGCTCAAGGGCAATGACCCCTTAGCTAGGAAAATACAGGCTCTTGGGCTGTTTTCTTGTTGGCTGGTCTTCCCATCTGAATAGACAATTGCTGCCCCCTGAGACACAGCTGCGTGGGGAGGCAGGAGCTTGCCAGCGGCTGAGAAGCTGCCCTGCATCAGCTTTGGAGTTAGCACGGGAAGGGTGCGTGTCCTGGCCCATAGCCACCCAAATGTCCCCACAGAGCAGACATCTAATCCTGGTGTCGGAGCTTTAGCACAGGGAAATGGTGTGACTTGCACAGAGCCAGGAGCCAAACACAGGTAGTGTGACTCCCAATTTGGCTGGCTAACTGGTCATCTGGGAGCCAGCTCATGAGGCAGTATTATTTGGCACAGAGGAAGCTGCTTGGGCAGCTGACTTGCTCCAGAAGGACAAGAACCTGTTGGAACGTGTCCAGAGGAGGCCACGAAGATGATGCGGGGGCAGGAGCCCCTCTGCTGTGAGGACAGGCTGAGAGAGTTGGGGGTGTTCAGCTTGGAGAAGAGAAGGCTCCGGGGAGACCTTAGAGCCCCTTCCAGTATCTGAAAGGGGATACAGGAAAGCTGGGGACAGACATTTTAGCAGGGCCTGTAGCAACAGGACAAGGGGTGATGGCTTCAAACTGGAAGAGGGGAGATTTAGATTAGATCTCAGGAAGAAATTCTTGACTGTGAGAGTGGTGAGACACTGGCCCAGGTTGCCCAGAGAAGCTGTGGCTTCCCCATCCCTGGAGGTGTTGAAGGCCAGGTTGGACAGGGCTTTGAGCAAACTTATTCAGTTGAAGATGTCCCTGCCGATGGCAGGGGGTTGGAACTAGATGACCTTTAAAGGTCCCTTCCAACCTAAACCATTCTATGATTCTATGATTGTGTGGACATTGGGCTGCGTATGTCTGTAGTGGGGGCAAGGTGGGTTCAATTCAGGCCAGGTGTAGCTTGACCCAAATCTGCCAGTTAGGCTAAACTTGCGCACCTGGCTGGGCTTAAATGCTGCTTCTTAGGGGAAGGGAGCTGGCTAGCCTTGCCTTCTGCTTGGTGAGCTTCTCTAGCCCTTCCTGGGGAACTGGAAGCTTGAAGGAGAGGAGCTCAAAACAGGACTATGGCTTTGCAGGAGGTGAATGTTGGAGACCCTGGCTGAAAGTCCTCTGCATCTAATCCAGGAGACCAAGCTGTGCTGCTTTCAGGGTTCTGTGGTTGGCAACGTGTGGGAAAATCAAGGTGGAAAGTGAGTAGTACGGCATAATGCTAAAATACAAATGCTGTTTGAATTGGGGAGGGATCAAGTTGTGCAGTGGCTGTTTTTTGATCTGATAGCGTTCTGGGGAGTGGAGAGCTAGGGAATGCTGCTGGGAGAGAAGGCAAGGGTATGTGTTTTAGCTTTTGAAAAAACCCGCACTTTGAGAAAGCAACTGTCATCTACAAAAAGCCTGAGTTGGGGTCAAGATCTAAGGCACTTGCAAAAATAATGCAGGGTTTCCCCCCACTCCTTAGTTTCCGTTTCTAGATTGACCAGCTGCTATAGCCCTTCCTCAGGTGGCCAGGGATCTAGAAGCCCTTTCCTCTCCCCAAAACAGGAGCAGATAACAACAACAACAAATGACTGTCTTGGAAAAAAAAATGAAGTTTTTATTGAAGCAGCTCTCTGTCTTGTATTTGGATGAACATGCTGGGAGGACAACACGATCAAAAGGTGCCTTAAGTCCTGGGAAGATGTAGCCAACGTGAAGGTGGTGAAAGGTAGGGGGAAGAATTTACTTGTGTGAGCTGTTTAAGATGCTTGGGAGGTGGGCTCGGAGGGTGAGGGTGCTACTTAGTTCGGTGCCTTTTGTCTGCACCATGGTTGTGTTAATGCTGAGATCGGAATAGTTTTAATTTTATTCCTAATTTTATGCGCTGTGCACGGATCATAAAAATCAGTGATGTGGTTGCCCAGTGGAGATGAAAGCTGCTTACCTGACATGTACGGTGAATAACAATGAGAACTAAGTTGCACGTTTCAGAATCATTTCTGCTATTCTAGATGGATGAAGCTCTGCCACAAAATGGTGTATTTCCTTAAATTTTGCCTGTGTCTTAGCACCCATGTTGTTAATTTTTGTATGGTTTTTCCATTTGTTTTTCTCAGACTTTGGAAGCCAAATGCTCAGAGGTGACTGCCCAGCATCTGCCCGTATTAGTTATGAAATGGGGAAGATTGTGATCCAGAAGAAAGAAATTCGGCAGCTTCCTATGAGTGTGCCAAGAGGAGGTGTGGCTGTCAGGGGGGTGTCTCTTGATTAAGGGGGAGCCTGTGTTACATTCCTGGGTGTAGTTCTGCATGTGGCATGACTAACGGAGAGCCCTCTTGGGACAGGGGAATGGAAGCAGTGGTCACAGGGCTTGTGTCTTCAGGAGTCATTCTTGTTGTCTGATACTAAGAAATAAGTGGTTGTCATGGTTACCAGCCTCCCCTTCCCGGTCTTGCCAAATGTCTTCTCCGGAGCCTCGGGCTTGGAGCAGGATTCAGTGTTTCTCTCCTGTTGAGATCACACTGTGATCCAAGCTCCTTGAATTTCAAACGTGCCTACTTTGGCACGCTGGTGTGACGTTTATGTGTGCTTGGGTATCTCAAGAGCCTGTGGTGCTCCTATCCTTCTGCTGATTCTTTTTCTGAAGAACAGGAAAGTAGTGAATGAAATAAAAATCAGCTCAGGGGTTTGGTACAGGCGGTGCCTTCCATGGAAAAACTTTAGGGGGTCAGCAAAGCTCTATCTTCTCTCTCATTCTTGTTTTCTATGTTCAAACCACAAAATGTCTAGTTATGAAGTGACCTGAACCAAAGCTTCGCAAAGCTTCTGGCTTGATTCTGACATTTTTTGCCCCTTTTTTTCTTCCCTTTTTTCCTTCAATGCCAGTAGAGGAAGCTTGAGTGAACAGGTTAACAAGGAGTCTGTTTGGGTTGGTTTTTTGAGCTGGATTTGGATTTGGTTGGCATTGCTTTAGATAGTGAGCTGAGCTCTGAAAAAGGGCTCGTGCGAGTCGTGCTGGAGTCCCCTGCAGTGAGGGGATAGCAGGGATCGCAGCAAGCCATGCTATGGAAATTCTTGGAGCAGGAGGAAGGTGAAGAGTCTCAAAGGAAACATGAGGTCACTTCCCTTTTAACTTAGTACATTTCGGAGATATTTTAACAATTAATCAATATCTAAACCTGCAGTCCATTATAGGGCTTGGCAATGTGTTATTTTATGGTCTAACAAATGGGAGCCTGCCTGTGCTAATAGGTTGAATCCCTGAGCTACACTAAAGGTTACTGTCACATGGCAAGTGATAACTTGCTCCTCCCTGCCTCTTTTGAGGTGAGGTCAATTACGTTTACCATTTATGGAAGATATTATTCCAATTAAAATGACGAGGATGCAAGGAATCCGCTTTTGCTTTCTGTATTTTAAACTTAAAGTAATAATCACTACCAAAAATCTGGGAATGTGAGGCGCAGGGGAATCTCTTGGCATAGCAAGCCAAGCGTTACAACATAGCTTTGGCTTCAGGCACCAAGGCTGCTGCTAAGCCCCTTCATAGCCCATGCTGGAACATCTGGTCTATCTCATGATGGAAGGTCAGCCTGAACAGCCGGGCAACGGAGTCTGGTCCCGACTACTGCACGAGTGCCTAGACTGTGGGGGCTGAACAGCTGTGTCTGGTGTACTCGGTGCGGAGCTGGGAGTCTGCATAGCTCGAGACGCTCCTGGGGAAAGAGCTCAGCTTGCGAGGTCACGCTGGGAGGTGCAGGCTGCAAATTGGCATCCTGCGGTTCCCCTTCTACCTCCTGGATGGCTTGAGCAGCTCTGAGCAGAGCGCTGGGCTTGCAGGTTGCCTGGGCTTCCCTAGTCCTCCAAAGACGGTCCCAGTGAGGTGTTCTCAGCATGACGTGCGCATGTAAGGAGGCCTTGTTGTTAGGGCAGTGATCCCTTTCTATGTTGCTAGCTCTATAGCTGGTGATGTTGGCCAGTAGTTATTGCTCTGCCCTGCTTATCTGGTTAAAAACAAGCTTGGGTCTCATCCTTTGGATGAACTGACTTGCCCCTAATTTTTCAGGAAGATGTTCTTTTTTTTTTGCACACTCCCCCCCTTCATTCTCCAAAAAGCCAGATCATGCTTCTCTAACTTCTCTCTGGAAGCTCGTTTGGAGTAGTGGACAGCGAGTGACTCCTGGCTGTCCTGTTAACTAACCCGGGCCCCTCTGGAGATGGAGAGGGAATTGACTGCTGCATCTGCTTTAGGGGTTATCGGTGAACAGCGTCACAGGAGCGTAAAGGCATTAGTCATTTAATTAGCATTAATAGGGCAATTATTATCTTAATAAAATGACTGATTATGACATTGAAGTTGTATTTGAGGTTTAGCAGCTGCAGCAGCCTGACTGAATTGTATGTTTGTTAATCCTCAATGAGGTGGTTCTATTTCACTGAGTGATGTTTATTTAACATGCAATAAGTGTCTTAGTGAATCTCTATTAAAGGCATATGTGGAAACCTTAATTTGAAGCCTTACAGAAGAGAGTGAGACTGTTCAATTCATAAAATCCTATTTAAACACACTGAGCTCCAAAAGCCGGCCAGTGCCAAAGCAAACTGTATCCTGTAAGCTCTGTGCCAGATGTCTCATGTGGGGTATACTCAAGGTCCAAAGAAAATAAGGTCTGAAGGGAACAGTTTGGCCATTGAATCTCCAATCCAGCCTATATAAAGGGGTTTCATTTCCATTCGGGAAATACAAACCTCTTCTATATGGATCCTGTTCAAAGTGTGTTTGCTGAAGGATTCTTCCCAGCAGCAGCGATTCTCAGTAACACCTACGCCTGTGAGCAGAAACTAGAGCTGGTGGGAAAGTTTGGGAAATATCTTAAACATCTCTCTAAGTTTCTGAGAAAGAAGAAGAGACAGTAAATTGGTTAGAGGTGTCCCTGGGTGTTTTGTGCGGCACCAACTAGTGCCCAGCCTGGTGTCAGGCACCCCAGCTATTCTGTTGGTGTTCTGGGTCAGATGTGAGATGAAGCCTTAGCCAACCTGACTTTACCTTTCTTGTGTGTCCTATGACTTTAGGTAATTTGCTACCACGGCTCACCGTGCTCTGGGCAGGGCGCTCCAGGATATTGGAGAATTAACCTTCAGGAGACTGAGATGGTGACCCTGGAGAGCCTGACTTCACTCTGAACCTGGCCTGTTTCTTTCTGAGTGCCTCTGTATGGTACTTTGCAGGTAGATACGCGTTCATTTTACCTGTGTTCAGAGACATCTGGATGTGAACCAGGTCTGAACTGGCACCCTGTAGCAGCAGTGAACTAGGTTAAGAGGTGGGATCTTGTAGTGCTGATTTGGCACCGAGTTAATGCTGCCACAGGACTTCCAGTTGGCTCAGACATGGGCATAACACATGTATAGACGTGACACAGGCTGTATCTTGAGCTTCTCTGAGTTTTGTGGCAATTTGACTCCAAATCCAAATGCATGAACTCCCATGCCAACCCTCTGGGCCAGGACCAGGATGTGTGCTCAGCTTTCCTTCCACGTATCTGTGAACCCTTCCTGCTGGGTGTGGGAGGGATGGGCAGTGCTGGCAGCCTTCGCAGTGAGAGCTGTGTTTGCTTTGGGTGAGATGCAGTAACTTGAGGGACCAACATTTAAGGCTCGTGGGAGCTGTTGCCAGCCCTGTGCTGTTTCCTCAGGTGGAGAAACGTCATCTCTGTGAAACATACTTGCTGGGGTGAAGCCTTCTGCATGTCTGTATGAGGTCATCTGCTGTAACAGCAATGTCTTGTGGGTTTTCTCATTACAAGGTGGTTCTGAAGTATTGTCCTGTCTTAGAAAAGGAAACGCAGGGGCTGAGAGGATTGCTTGAGGCTATTCGACAAGGCAGCGGCAGACTGGCATAGAAGCTGTCTCTTGTCCAAGAGAGGCTATTCACATCCTGTACGCACAAGACTCTCTTCTCCCTCATCCCTGGCTCCTGTTGTCTCTAACTCATGCCTTCCTTCAGTCATGGTGTAAGGTGTGGTTGAAACAGCTTTCCAGCTTGCTGAGCTCTCCTTGCTGCTCTGACCACATCCCTGGCCAAGGTGCCAGCAAGCCCAGCAGCAAATGGCAGGGCATACTGCTCCATGTCTGTAACAGCTTTGCTTGGGGTGGGAGTCTTGCTGAGCACATCCTAGCTGCTGTGTGGGGACGGAGACCTTGCCACTGTTGGCTAGAAATTTACCTTTCCTTGCTTGTAATCTCTTCGGGGTGGCGAGCCAAGCAGGCCCATAGGCGTGATCGAAACCCAGGATAAATATTCCAAGTGTCTTGATCTATAGGAACAAACGCACGGGGGAGGGAATGAGTTCATCTCCTCCGTGCTTTTGGCCATGGCAGGGCTGTTCCTATATTCACCCATGTGCTGCAGTGGGGTGATAAGCTGATTGCAGGGAGAACGCTCTGTCCCTTCCCTGGAAGAAGAGATTCATCTGAACCTTCCTCCTGGGAGCAGTCGTTGGTAGGCAGCTGAAATTTCCCTTTTCCTCTCGTCCCATGACTGCTAGGGAATATCCAGTCCCTTGCATTGTCCAGAATAATTCCACTGTCTAGAGGATTAGTGTGTTTCAGTATCTGTAGGCTGGCTGTTTCCTTTCTTGCACTTTTTAGCTGCTTTCTGCCAGGTTGGTGCCTCCAGCCCTTAATAATTTCTCTTGTTCTTGGAATAGCAGGTTATTGCAGCTTGCTTGCAGGAATGCGTCTGAAGTGAAGCAAAGGACATCTCTGCTCCTTCCCTGCCTCTGCCCCAGCCCTGACGACTATGGCTGTAGTCATGCTGTGGAACGTGCAGCCCCTTTAAAACACCTCTGGTAACAGAACAAAAATGAAGTGGATCCCCATGACCCTGATTTCAAAGGTGTCTTAATTTGGTGTCTAAACCAGTCTGCAGGCTTTCCAGTCCTATCAAGCCCACTTAAAAAGAACCCAAAAAAGCCCAAGCACTCAAAGTACAAAAGCTTAACAGCAGCAAAAGTTATAACTACAGTTTTTACTTTGTACTGTTGCCTGAACAGGTGGGGGAAAATTGGTGTGAACTCGCGTGCAGCAAGTTGGATTGAGCAGTATAAAAGGCAGTGGTGAAAGGTGACATGACACCCTGTCATAGTAAAGAAGTCTTGGATTCCTGGCGCAGAGATGCAGGTAGAAGGGTGAATGAGAACTATGTCTGGGAGAGCGGGGTGAGGTCTTGGTTTGGAGAGGGGAAGAATTTCCCTTCTGATGGGAAGTGGTTTGGGTTTTACTTGCTTTCCTCTGCTATCTCTTCCCAGCCCAGACAACTCTTCAGTTCTTCAGTGTACTTGCTCAGGGCTATTGTATATAACTGTTTAAACAGTGTTTAAACAGCCGTAAGCCTGTTTATTTACTAAGGCTATAAATTATCTTGAAATCAGAATTTATCACTCTGCAAATACCCTGTTTTAACAGGCAGGCTGGCTCTCTGCTAGAATGACAAAAGTAATAGACCTCCTAGCTGCTCTGCCAAGTCTCTGTCAAGGGCAAGTGTCCTTGCATGGGCAATTGCTGCCTTCTGGAGATTCAGGCAGGCTCCAAGGGTTGATTTCTTTTTGTGGGTTTATCCACTGGTGTACTGGGGAATGCAGCAGCCAGCACAAGTCTCTGATGGATGAACCATGTGTTCGAGTTATCTTGTGCTTGCTGGGATTTGCTAGAAAACTAATGATCTGTCTAGTCCAGTATCTTCCAGGTGTTAGCAGCAGTTGTCTCCAAAAGAAAGCATGAGAGGCTGATATTAATCAAGGAATGAGCTTTTCCTAGCTTTTCTTCCTCACCCCAGCCTAGTAATAGGTAAGTCTGTTTTCGAAGCATGTGGCTCTTACACAACAGCAAAACCAGCAGTATCCTGTTCAGTGTTACTGGGTTTTTTTCCTTGACCATTAGTTTTTCTGAGGCCTTGGACTTAGTAAGTAACTGGAAGAATTTGTCTGAAAACATGTAAACATCACTATTTCACTATGTGAAGTGTAAATTCCTTGTCAGGTAACTCCTGTCTCTAATGTTTGAGCTTGGAGGTGTGGCCAGTTGAGATTAAAAGGCACCGAGGTGGCTGTTGTAAACTCACTGTGTTTTGTTGTCCTGGCTGTTGCATAGGCTGTGGGTTTTCCTGTGGATGCTGAAGTCTTTTCTCTTGTTAGAAGCCCAGTGTGGTCCTAGCAGTCCAAGGCCCAAATGCTGTTGTATGAGCCTTGTTGGTTGGGTTGACTCACTCTGGCAGGTTTGATAGCAACCGTTAATGATCCAACTTACCTGTTCTGCACTATGCAAGCTCTCGCCTCTGCAAATTCCTGGAACCACAAAAACTGGAGATGGGAAAGATCTGAGGTCATCCAACTTCTCCATTTTCCCCCTGTGGGGGAAGGCTTGTTCCCTACACTAGATTTTCCTGTACTGGGTCCAGTTGTAAGTGACTCAAGCAGCAGGGTTTTCATTGTTTCCCTTGGGAGCCTGGCAGATTTCTCGCCATGAGAGATGTTTTCCTAATTTTCCACCTGATCTGTTCCCCTCCTTGATTCCAGCCCTGCACTGGAAGAGTGGCCAGCGTGAAGCTACAGTGGGTTAATGCTTGTCAAATTGCTTGAGTACTGGTTAACTCTTTCTGGCTCACTTTGATATATGTCCTGAATAAAAAGGCTTTGGAAAGGAGGATGTTATGGTGCCACTTCTCTTGAAGACTGACAAACATTGATAGTGTAGGTAACATGAGTACTGAGAGCTGTGGTCCTTTATAGGAGTGAAGGGTTTGGGGTTTTTTCTGCAGAATATAAGTAGACCTGCAACTGGTGGAAACTGGAAAGATCACCCCCAAAATGTTGAACTAAATGGCAAATCGATGGCTTGTGCCTAGAACTTGGTCAAGAAGTTTGATTTTTCTTAACAAGCTGAGGGTTTTCCCATGGATTGCTGTCTTTGCTTATCCTGTCTGTGCTGCCAATGCTGTGTAACCAGTAGCTTGACTGTAATGCTGAAGTAATTCTTAAAATATCATCTGCTAAACAGATGGGTTGTGATGGGATAAAGCCATTTTCCATGAAAGATGAGTGGGATCAGACCTTGGATACACTGTCAAATGGGAGCCTGCACAAGAAGGGGGAAATAAATGTTTAAAGCATGGCTGTGCAAGGGACAAAACTGGAATTGAGTCCAATGGTCCACCACTAAGATAATTCCAGAAATATTTAGGGCAGGGCAGAAAGTTGGTAGTGCTTAAGAGGTCTGTGGTAGTGTAATAATTCATGCAATGGGAAGCTTTGGTTGTCAAGGGCTGCTTGGGAAGCTGTTCCATGGTTTATCCAGCATGAGCAGTGGGTTCCTCCGCTCTCATTTCCCACCCTGGTGTGACCAGGCATAGGGAGCGATGCTGTATTTGCATCTCTGCTGGGGAACTAGAGGGTGGTTAGAGGGTCTGTGCTCCCCTCACGGCTCTGTGCCTCACACCAGTCCTGCTAACCTCTGGGTGCAACGGGAGGAACTGCCTCTTTTATGGGGCAGAGAGATTTCTCTGCTCTGAGCAGCACTGTGGCCATGCTGGGGGGTGTAAAGTCAAAGAACATGACTAATGGTAACATAAAGGACCACCTTCTGCATGGCCTGATTCACCCAATCTTTGCAGAGATTCAGTCTTTCCTCCAGGAATGTTTGATAATGCAGCACGCACCGCTGAGATCACCCTTCTGGCAAGTGCCTGCTGTGGTATGAGACCCAGTCATCTGGCAGCACAGTGCTTACTGCAGTCTCCAAGGCAACCCTCCATGCTGTTCTTCTTTGGAAGCTCTGTGTATTCATAAAGAAGCTGTCATCCTTCTTACTGTAAGTGCAGCAGATGTGAAAGATTTTACCTGTGCCAATGAACTCTAGCCCAGGACGCTGCTGTTCTAAGGAGCAATGCTGCCCTGGGTATAGCATTTCCCACTGTGAAAGATGCTGTTTGTCCACTCATCGTGTCACAAAATGTCTTTCTGTCCCACTAGTTACCCTCTCTGTGTGCTCGCCAAGCCCCATTGCTCTGCCTGTAGCCAGCCGTACTTGCACAAAGAGGCTGGGCTGCCACGAAGATCACTGGAGACTTCCGCTGAGGCAAGGCCTCACAGCGCTGGCATGTGCCACCAAAAGGATTCATTCTAGATGACGGGTCCCAAGGTGGATTTACCAGTCCTGCAGTTGTTTGCTCCTGAGCTGCAGCTTAGACTGTCATGTCCCATAGTGGCTTCTCTAGGCTTCTTGTGAGCTGCTTGTTGTATTGCTCTGGAGGAAGAGCCACCCTCTCTGTCATGGATATTTAACCTGATGGTTCAGACAGACGATTACCTGCCTCCAGTCTCCCATAAAGAAGTCGTCTGGACTTCTCTAAGACAGGTTGTAACTCGGGTAGTGTGGCTACCTTGTCTTCTGACTAGCCTTAATAGACACTCAGTGCTGAGAAGAAACGAGCTCCATCAGTTCGATGCTGACCGCTGCCAAAACTCAGTCTGGAACTGCGAGGCTTGAAGTTTGTGTTCTGTCTCCTAGAGCTTACGGAGAGGCTGCTCTTCTGTTTCCTTTTCAGGTTCATCTATTGATAATGCAGAAATCAGGGTCTGATGTTTTCTTCTTGCTGAGGAGAATTGTACTTTGGGATGAGCAAGGTAGGGCAAAACCCGTACGTTCTTTGTGTGAAAGAACCTTCCTGCTAGACTGTATATGGACCTGAGACCAGAGGACTCTGTCTAGTTTTATCTGCTTAAAAACAGGCATTTAATGTACCTTCTTGATCTTAGGGTCATCGGTGTGTGGTGAGAGACTCCTGTCTCATTGGAGAAAGCCAAAGCCACTATCTCAGAGTAGCTGAACCACCCGATGGCTGGACTTAAATGAGGTGACAGTAAGAGCTGGCTTAGCCAAAGCATCTCGTATTCCCTGTGGGTGATAGTGTGCTCCTGAATTATAAAAGCTGCTGTTGTTCTTGTCCCCCACTGTGAGCTCTGGGAGGGAGAGTGCTGGATTAGGCACAAACTCTGGTTCATTGCACAGGTGGCTTGCCTGTCTGCTCCGTGTCGAGAGGCAGCCTCTGGGAACCCACCCCCTTAGAGCTTTCCTACTGCCTTTCTGTCCAAGCCTGTGCTCCCAAACCTGGGCAGACCCTCCACCCAGCACACCTTGGTCCCCCTTTTGCTCTCAGCCCTGGGTTTCTCCCGAGATATCTGCCAACCGTGCCAGACAGACGGGATGCTGGCGTGTTTTCAGTCAGGCACTTTCCAGGAACTCTGAGGCAGCTGCCATGTCTGTAAGTAGTGTCACTTGATGTTTCCCCAGGGGTGGAGGGGAGAAAAGGTGTTTTCCTCTTGCTATCGGGGTGATGCTGCAATGCTTACAAGACAGGAGATGGGAGCTGGTTCTCCCAGTGCATCCAGGACCTGGGCCTAGGGAGGGGGAAACCTGCCATTCCAGGCTGTGGAGCCCCAGTTTAGCAGCATAATCTAGACTGGAGTCGCTGGGCAGAGAAACCAAGTGGGGCCGAGGCATTTGGCACTTACAGTGAGCCTTCAGCCGTGATAAGATAAGAGTTTGAGTAACTGTGAGGTAGAAAGTTTGCCTAGTGGATTGAGATCATTGCTGTTGAAGGATGTTATGGAGACAATCCACTTACAAGGTTGGCTGCTGTGCTGGGTTTAATTTTTTTCTTTTTTTTTCTTTTTTTTTCTTTTTCTTTTTTTTTTTTTTCCCCCTGCTCA
>VFFE01007624.1:1923941-1971754 GCA_008921705.1 Burhinus oedicnemus | reverse complement strand
GCTCTCATCCAACAACGTGACAATTTGCACATTGTACTGATAAGCAGGGGTTTGTAATGTCCTCGAGGAAAATCCAACTTTGCTTCTAATAATGAGACCCAGTCCTCACCGTATACATCCTACACAATTCAAAATCAACTGGATCAGTAGCTGCTGAGCACACGTAATACAGATGCAAACATATATGGAGCTCGGTGTTGGAAAAGGGGATCCTGTGCTAGTTACCCCCAGCTTGGAGAAGACTCCTTGTGTTAAATACTCCTTTTTGCCTAGACCAGTAGGGCTAAAATAATGTTTATGGGTTTTATATGTAATTTATTTTAGGGAAAGGAACCCTACTGGAGGAGCTGTGTTTAAACAACACCTTGTAAATGGCCTGTCACTGTCACCTCCCAAGGCCTGCTGGGTGCCTCCGAGAGCTATTTGTGAGGCTGGGTTACTGGGAGAGGACAGCAGCCTCTGCCTCTTGGCTGGCCACCTTCAATTTAGCTGGAGACTTGCCTTGGCCACTGGCCAGGTCCTGGCTTCTTTCTGATCTTAACCCTTTGCAGGCAGCTTGCAATGGGCCAGCCATAGCCACATTTCTCTCCACTTCTCACACTCCTCCCCTCTGACTGTAGCCCTGAAGTGTGTTTATCCTTGGCGCAGCTCCGTGCAGAAAGGCAGCATCCAGCATTGCCTGCCTTACACGAGCGTGGACTTTCTGTTTCCTGAGCTCAACGTGGGCTAAGCACCCAGGTATTCAGCCAGCCTTTCCCCGTGGGTTTTGCAGACCACGCTGCATCTGATTGCTGGGTTCAGTGATGCATGAGCCCGAGGAACACGGGCCCATTCTGAATGAAGGGGTTGCACAACAGCACTGCTTGGGAGGTAAAGCAGGATCCGATTTCTAACTTCTTGGTGCCTTCAGCATGGCCTTCTCCTCTGGCTCATAAAGGATCTTACTTTCCCCCCCTTGCCCCAAGCAAAGCCAAGCTGGTTTGCTTTTGTGGTCGTGCATATTCTCATGCACCCGCTCGGGGGGCTGGAGCATTTTGAGGTGTATGTCAGCCTGATGTGGGTTGCAGCGCTGTGCAGGGCTCCCTCCCATCGCCGTACAGCTGCCAGTTTATCTGATCTTTTTCGTGTGTGTGTAAACAACCCTTTTATAACATAACCTGAGAGTGACCAACAGACACGTGTGTTGGCTCGTTCAAAGGGGGAAAAAAAAGGGCTGACTTTGCGGTGCAGGGTGGTGCCAAGCTGTTTTCATATATTGCTTTACTTTGGCCTCCGTTCAGCCAGTGGACTGTTTGTTTGCATTTGCTGACAGTAAACTAACTCCAAATGATTGTGGTAATCCAGAGCATGAAAAACTCTTCCTTTTGCTTCTGTATTTTGATACCTCCAGAATTTCTTGTTTCTTCATTTGCAGAGCAAGTGAATTCTCACTTTGGATTTGCTTCCCTGGAAAGAGAGTGAATGTGCCATGTGTGGCCTGTTGCAGAGGCATTTAGCAGCCTAGCAGAGCCCTGTTTGCACTAGGGACGCAGGCACGTCAAACCTCTTACAGACTGAAGCCACCGTCAGGCAAGTGGCAGCAACTGGGAGGGATTAGCTTCAAAAGCATGCTGTTCCTCCAAGCCAGATTGCTGATGCGGACGCTGCCAGAGCAGCACAAGCTGTCTTCTAGGGCACATAACCAGAGGTGCAGGCTGGAGGCTTTCCTGACAGCTTGGTCCCTTTCTTCAGTTTTCTAGATTAGTAGGTGCAGATTTCTCCTGGAAATAATGCTGTTTCGCCCCAGTAGACTGTGAATTCCTCTTGGGCTAGGCTGAGCAGACTTGATTTCACAATGTCTCGTTGGATCAAAATCATTTTTATGCTTTGCTAGAGATTGACTAATCATCCTTTGGTTGTTTGACCAGCCGTTACCCATTAGTGAAATGAATGAGTAGTTCTTAGAGCTGTTGACTTTTTACCCAGAACAAAAGTAAAGATTTCTTGATGGGTTTGTTTGTAGCTGTTACTTTGTTACTAGCTGTTCCTAAAAATGCTATGAACCAAACTGGGAGGTACTTTCTTCTCCTGACATAAATATATGCAATATACTCAGAGCTACAAAAAAGTTCCATATAAGAAAGAGGTGAGGATCTTGTGCTGAACAGGAACCCTCTTTGTAGTATACATTTAAAACCCCACTATGATGCATTCCTTAATCAGGACTTCCACACTATAATTAATAAGCACTCCTTGTGATTCCTGTCTGGCTTACTCGAGAATTCATCAGTATAACCTGACTTTGACATGACATTAGAAATGATCAAATTAATTTTTAGCCCAGTGAAAAATTTCAGTGAGATGGACCTTGGGAAGTGTTGCTTTTGGTCCAAGCGCTGCCAATGTCTCCTCCGAACTGTGCCACACAGTAATTAGAGTTCTTAATTTCTGTATCTGTAAAGTAAGAATGGTGAGGTTTACCCATGTCATAGCCTGTGATCATGAATTGATGTCCAAATTGCTTTGAGTTTCTAAAATACTGTTTTATCTTTCTGTGAAGTCTGGGAAATGGTCATGGTGATAAGCATATAGTATGTCCTGCTGCAATGACATAGCACGACAAGTAACAAACTATTTACTTGAGTATAGTATAGCATCTATAAGTCTGCAGTGGTCTTGACGCGGCAAATGCCTAGTCATATCTTAAGAGCAGGAACAACGTGGCTTGCGTATTCTTTGGCTGCCAGAGCAGTAACAGTAAGTTATGAGCTGCAACTTCACTTTAAGGTTAAGGGCTAGACCTTGCAAATCCCCGTCCTTGAAATAATGGAAAACAGCACTGTAAAATACGGCATCTGGAAGCTAGATATTTCCAACTGGAGGGAGAGCTGCATCCCTTCTGTGATGATAGTAATTGGACGTTAGAGCCCTGAGGATCTTGTTCCCTTTCATCACTGGGAATCTTACAGGTGGGATCGAATGTCTCTTAAAAAGCTCTGCCCTAGATCAGCCATAAGAATCACTGGGCTTTTGCTGTGGCAATTAATGGAGGAAGTAAGTATCACACGGGCTGTCAGATGCATGCCTGTAAAGGGTCCCTTTGGCCAAGGGGAAAGGATGGTCGCAGACAGCAGAGGGTAGGCTGCATTCTTAATCGCTTCCTTTGAAGGATCTCTTCAGATCCACCTTGAAAAATTCTCTGACTTTAAGAAATGTGCAGTGGTGGGGAGACACTGTAGACGTGGAGATCAGCATCTCCTCGTTGTTGGATCTAGCCTGTCGGAACAAGGCTGTGGCTGTCAGTGCAGCGCCATATACGAGTCCCTGGGTCGGGCCCGGGTGAGTCCACCCCCATCCTGAGCTTACATTTGAGTTGGCCAATGTAGAGTTGGTCATGCTTTTTGAGAACCCTGAGATTTACCTGCTCACCTGCCCTGATTACAAGTATTTTTATAGTTCTTGATGCTGTGTTGGATCCTGTGAGGGGCAGTCCAAAAGTGCTTGGGTGTTAACGAACATTTGCAGCCAGGCTTGTACAATGGACCTACGAGAAGTGACAAAGAAGTGTCTTATGCACAGGCCAGTCTTTCTTGAGAGCCCTGACTTCACCCTAGGCTCGCTGAGGTTGCTTGAATGCTCCTAGCACTGGTCCTTAGTGAGGCATGTGGTGGGAATGGCGAATAGTGTCATCCTCAGAGGTATCAGGGATTTGGAACCAACCTATGCAGATCGTGGAGCTGCTTAGAGCATTAGACAGCCCTCTGGGGAGCTTTCTTCTAGTTATCGTGGGTGAGGGTAGCAACAACCTGTAAGGACAGAAGACCTGAGGGGACTGGGAAGTCCTGGTGGAGTCTCCCTTCCCCTGGACCAGACTTCCCTGTGCAGACCTAGCTGTCGCTCACCTGCTGGGAATTTCTTCAGCCTTTCAGTCCTGAGTGCTGGGGAGCAAACCAGCTTGGTGGGAAGCTAGCAAGCTGCCTCAGCACCTGCAGTTCTACATGCAGGAGGTTTTATATTTTCAGCACTTCATTAGGGTCAGGAGCAGCCCTTGGTTCTATGTGTCTTGGAGGAGCAAAAGGTCCCCCAGCTACAGGGCTTCCCTTTGAACCTGCTGCAGTGGCAGACTGATACTTAGCCCTCCATATCATCCCTAAAGAGACCAGGGCTGTTGCTGAGGTCCTGCTCTCAGATCTATGTGGGCAAGTTTCCCTAAGTTTTATTGCTTCACTGCAATAAAACTGCAGAAGCAGGGCCAGGTCTTCTCAGTAACCTCTTAGCTTCCAATCTGATCATCCACACCCAGCATCTCTGGGGTTATGCGCACACACCCGTCTGTAGTTCTGGGGACAGCCAAAAACTTGGGAGATCCTCTGTGAAAATGGCCAAGAAGGGCGGGGTACTCATTTTAAACTGATTGCAAGTTGAAAATTATTTTTCTGCATAGTGGAAAGTACAGTCATAAACTCCTTCTAGCATTAATCATAGGCGCGTTTTAAGGAAAATTGTTATCTCTTCGTCTGTGCTGTGTTAGCAGCTGGAAGTCCCCAGCCCTGGCTCTTCTAGGAGTTATCCTGACATAGGGGAGGAGACAGTTCTTGTTCTGGAGGGCTAATAAAGCTTAAAAGCAAATATTAGGTGGGTATGACCGATGGGAAACTGAGGTTCTGCTTTGCAAACTCAAGGCTGCTCCTCAAAGAGGGGTGAGAAAGCGCAAGCATGGAGGAGAGGTTAGTTGGGACTGGCCTGCGCCTCTGTCGAGTAATGGATAGTTGTACGTGTCAATACTACAGCTGTCTTCCTGCACTCAAACTCCACAGGGATAATTGCACACACCCAGCACTTTAACATTTGAATGCGAGTGGATGGGACCATCGTGTGACGGCTGCACGTGATGGTTGCACTGGGATGAAGAGTGTATCTTTCTTTTCAGTCTCTGAGCAGACTGTGCGTGCACGCAGACAGCGCGCTTGACTTAAACCAACATAATCCCCCAGGGTGTCTGGGCAGGGTGATAATGTAAAAGGAATGCAGGGAGGGTAATCAAAAGAGAGACTAAGCATCCTTGGTAAAACTCCTGCTCTGGTCCCCAGTGTGCAGTTGCATGCCCTCTCCTCTGCGCGCCGTCTCTTCTCCCTCCCTCCCTGGGAAGGGCAGGCGCTTGTCGCTGTCTGTACTTGTCATGCCAGTCACACACATGCTGGTGCACAGACTAACACCCTCAACAATAAATCGAAAAGATTAATTACCAAAAAAAAAAATCCCACAACCCCACTCGCGGCATTTGAAATGCATCTCAACCATGCTCCGCTTGGGTTATTCATGGGGAAAAGAAATAACCTCCTGAATTGAGCAATTGAGAATGCAAATATCCCAGCTTAGCTCAAAAGAGGAATCAAGCTCTGTACTGTCAAGCTGATTAGCATCCCGTTACGTGGGGTACTGCCCTGAGCCCGAAGAGAAGATTTTGGGACGACTGTAGCTTAATGCTGTGGAACGAGGTTTCTAAGTTTTGCCCAGAAAGAAATTATAGTATTGCTTCTCCCTGTATGATGAGAGACCATAAGATATGATTTCTTGTTCTCTTCATGGTGACTGCCTTTCCTCTGGTGAGATCTGTCAGCCTTTTGTTTCCTGTCACTGACCAGCTGTTTTTTGTGAGTTGGATTTTTTTTGTTGTTGTAAAATTGAAGCTTTCTACAGGCAGCAGAACAAAGATTTTCTTTTTTTCTCTTGTGAGCAGGGAGGGAAAGTACGTTGGAGCAGTTTCTCATGGGAGTGGGACTTCTGCTAGCAATAAGGATTTTATACTTTGTTTTGCCTTTTTACCCCTTTCCCTGAAAGCAGTGTAGACGCGTCTTCCAGAAAGACTAGGAATTATATCCTAGTCCCTTTCAGTCCATATCCCAGCAGTAGGGTGGGAAACGCAGCATTTGGGAGTTGACTGGACATATTTACAGAGGAAGAAAAGCAAAATGAATCCAAATCTGTTCCTTGTTGTTATGTCCCAGTGAACCTAAATCCTCTATAACATTCCTCATTGTCTGTTGCAGATGTCGGAGGGAAAAATAAAACAAGAACTTTCCTATTAAGTGCTGTTCATCAATTATTACCCGTGTGCAAGAGCGTGAGTGTGGTTGGAAACCACGATGGCAGTAACAGGCAGACTGTGTGTGGTCTTTTTTCCCTCCTGAAAAGCTGCTGTGCATCCTTGTTTCCCAACTTTATTTTTCCGACAGGTTTCACTGTCTCTTCCTTGTCACCTTTCCCATCTGCTCCATTTCCTGAGTGGGTGGCCTGCAGCAATGTCCAGGAGACATCAGCTGTTTTGACATGTGCTGGCACCAGCCGGGGCGGGTGGGCCTGTCGTGAGGACAGATTTCTGGACATTTTGTGTGAGGTGTGTCCTGAACCTTCAGTTTTTCATAACCCACCCTGACAGATCAGGTGTTTGGGTGGGTTTGCTGCCATTGCCCAAGTTAAACATCTCCCCGTCGGATTAAGGCTGCAGAACCAGAGCCGCGTCCTTTTAGTGTGGTGGCTGCTCCTGCAGATCCTTTAGCATAGAAATACATGGGGCGCTCAGCATTATCGGCTCTTGTTCTGTTCATTCAGTGCTGCAACAAGTCTCTTCTGTTAATGTTTACTTACTTTTTTGTGCTGGGAGGGCAGTTAAGTTGGAGGAGGGAGGCAGGATATAGGCATCAAGTAATGGTTTCCCGTAAAAATTGAATTTTTGAAGATGTAAATATATGCAGCGTTCATTGTAGGCCAGTTCAGCTGATGTGGTGTAACAACAATTTCTGGAATTTAAAATGGATATAGGTGTCGTCCAGGGGTTCCTCACGCTGGGATTTTTCTCCTCATTTCATCTTCAAGTCAATGCATGGGATGGATGAAAACAGCAGCAGCACATCTTGGGGAAATCCCACATTCCCCAGCATCATCTGCACATCAGAGACCAGGCAAACTTTGCCCGGGACAGAATCTTTCTACACAGAGGAAATGGGGAAGGTAGTGATTTCAGGGATGTCGTAACAGGGTTCGTGGCACCAGTGCTAACCATGACAGAGTTACTCTTTTCAACCTGGATTTTTTTTTTTTTTTAAATCTTCTGGGTGTCCCCTTGAGAACATGTTTGGATTGTTCTTTTGCTTGTGGACTTGTTTAATTGGACTATATATGGTGGTTGCCATCCTTCTAGTGATAGTGAAAGGGTAACTTAGCCTGTATGCCTCATATATACAGAGAAGTGTGATTTCCATAAAGCTCTCCTATTTCTCACAACCCTAAGCCATATCTCCAAAATCTTCAGCCTGTGCTGGAAATGTTCTGTGATGAGTTCCCTGGGCTGGTGAAGCTTGCTCTTTTTGAGTAACTTACAGCCTTTGGAAGATATAAGAAATCTCAGTGTTTCGTGTTAGAGAGAATGAGTTTATCATTGAATCTGTCTCCTTTCCATTTCATTTTGGTCTTATTAAACACGTTTCTCTTGTTTCTTCCCAAGAATGCCAGGACTGGTGGGCAGCAGGTTGCAGACAGAACACTTCTACGCTTCCCGCAAACTGCACAGTCTGTTCTGCTGTGAAAAGCCTTCAGATAGTGACAGACTTTGGAGAACTATCAGAAAAGCTCCAGAGGTCTCAGCCTTTTCTAATCAAGGTAATGCATGGATATGTAAGGCTGGATGATTAGACCAAACTCTTGATTACCAGCAGCCAAAGACCCCTGCCCAGTATTTTCAACCACAAACTCCAGCTGCTGTTTGAGGTAGAACATATCTAAGACATTTAGCCCCAGTTTAAAGATGTCAGGGGGTGAGGAACTCACTGCATCCTTAACAAGTTAGTCCTCTGATTAACTGTCATTATGGTTGGAAACTTAGCAATCTAAATGGCTGTTACTTTTGGATGTTCTTTGGCAGGATGGAAATAGGAAACGGAAAGAACCCCAGGTGCACAGGTTTTATCTTTGTTTTATGTCGTTTAAGACAGGGCAGCATCTCTCCTATGAAGAACTGAAGCATTTTCAGTCCCAGGATCCAGACCTGGCAGAGGTTATAATAGAAGAAAATTCTGCTGAATTGTGGAGCTGCCCGTTTTTCTTTCCCTGGTGAGTCAAAGACAAAACATGTGATAAATGTATACATGCCTTCGGCAGGGGTGCCCAGGCTTTTTACCGATGTGAATTACCAGGAGCTTGCAAGTTACACTTTAACTGGAGGGAAGGAGAACAGGAGTGGGTTACAGGCGTCTCCTCTGCCTGCTGGCACTGATTTGATCCAAGAAGAAGACTTCTGCACTAAAACTGGAGTGTGGTGGCTGGGACTTCACATATTGCTCCCCTCACAAAGCAAAAATATGCCAGTGATTGCTCAGTCCTGTTCTTCAGGCCATATGTTAGTCATCTGGGCTGTGGTCTCATCACCTGAGGCACCTGGTTTACATTTCTCATCACCTCTGACTGCTCAGTGGAAATCCTCCACCATTAGTGTTGACTGAGAAGGGGTGCCATGAGTTTAGCAAAATACTGACAATTAACAGCAAGCTGTTGATCCTGCAATTTGTGTTTGGTCTCATGCAGGAAAAATGGTCAACCCTAATCCTGACCCTCTGTTAACTAACAGCTTTTTGCTAAAGCCTTTAGTGTGGCTACAAGACATGGGAAGAATTTGGAGGTCTGTAAGGCTGCAGAGCAGCCCAGCCTATTAGCAAAGTCTTTTTATGTGGAGAAGGGTGAGAAGTAACGTGGGAAGGTGCCACCTGGTGTGGAGCAGACTCCCTGGCACACTCGTATGAGCAAAGGAGCAGTGTCCAAGCAGACTTGGAGAAGGGCATGGTGGAGTCTGTGCTTTGGCTAATGCTTAGATGGGATCTTCTTGCTGCACTTCTGGGCCGCAGCACTGGTAGATGGATGATCAGGGTACAGAAGTATTAATCATATCAAGCCACTACACAGAGATGTAAAAATAACAAACCCCACCCTGCCTTTTCCAGGCATTCCCTGGCCTAGAGAATAGGCTTGGATTTCCCCCCACCTTGCCATGTGGTTTCAGTTATGGTTGCATGCAGTGCCACCTCTCTGCATCTTTTGTAATTAATGGATCCGATCAATGACGCGGATCATTTTAAGGGAAGAGGGGAGGGAAATTAGGTTTAGGCATCCATGATGATCTGTTTGTTCCCTGTTTACATGGTCCTGCTACAGGTACTAAGAGGAAGATATGAAGGAGCACAGGTTTAGAAGCTGAGAGGTCGAATTTTGCTCCTAGGGGCTAGTTGATCAGCGGGCTGTTTACCAAGCATGAATATTTGTGAAGAATTTTGATCTTGGAAGTAGCCTTTTAAATACAAGCATTGTCATTGCGTGATATTTCTTTAATATGGGTTGGTTTGTTTTGTTTAGGAACAAATCTGTGAATAAAACTCGGATTCTGCAGGAATTTTTCCCCACTTCTTCTTTGCTGTCCTTCCCCAAGACAGTGTCCTTGGAGAGCTGCTTCCTCATCCGCCATCCAGATTTGGGAAATAAGGTGAGAAATTCATCCCAGAGATGTTATCTCCTTGTCTGTGAGTTGTCCTCCAGTCCCGCAAGTCTTTGGGGGATTTGCAGGACATTTTCAGCTGATACAATGCTAAACCCTTCTGCCAGGATTGTATCAGTTCTGTCCATCCCTGTGGCATCTCAAGGTTGCTGTACCACCCAGAAGTTGCATCTAGTTTCATTCAGGTGGTACACCGCATCCACCTCCCTCAGCCGTTACAGATGCCTGTGTGGTGTCCCAGCTCCGTTTGTGTCCTGGCCTTGCTTAGTAGCTGCGTGAGGGGATGGTCTTTTTGTGCACAATTGGGCAGAATTCATTTAAGAGTTGCATTTTGGGAGCTGTTCCTGGCAGTAAGTCTCGCCCATTTTGAGATACGTGCCATGGAGACATTTCACTGAAGATAGTGACACTTCAGGCTTCTAACCTGATCTGCTCCTCTGTCTTCTTGCGGGTTTTGTGGGTGTGGAGGGCCTGTATTGCCTTGGACAGAAGAGGGGAGGAGGACCCTTGCATGCAGCTGACCTCAGCTATGATCTACTGGGAACTGGGGTCGGAAGCAAATCTGTGGTTTGCGCTGTCTCACCTTGCTGCAGGGCAGTGACTTGCCCCTTGTTTGATCAGACAGACCCAAGAAAAGCTAGCAATGCTTTTGAAATATTGTCCTCTCGCCCTAGAGCTACAGTTTGCACAGCCTCTTTGCTGTTGGAAGTGGACAGCTCACCCTGACTGTTGTACCTCTGGAGAAGTGCAGAGGACACTGTGAGATGTTCAAGGTGGAGCTGGAAGCTGGAGATCTGGGTGAGTACTGGTGCTGTAGCATGCAGGGTCTGGGAGATCCCTTGGAGTCAGGAGACTGCTTCCAGCTGGGACTTTTCTGTCTGACACCTCTGTGTGTGCCATTACCACCTCCAAACTGGTGTGTGCCTGCTTGACACAGTACAGAGGAGCGATCATTCTGGACTGGGAGTTTGTGGCCTGGAACACAAATGATGGGATACCATGAGGTGCTCAGTGTGAAAACTGAGCAGTGTGGGCTACACAAGACACAATGCTCTACCGGGTATTACAAACCCAGCATGTCATTGAGGGCAGTGTCTTTCCAAAAAGCTTCTGCGTACCCCCATCGCCTCACAGGAAATGTGAGCAGTCGTTAAACATGGATTCATCTAATATGGCCTCTATTGGCTCTTCCAAAGGTTATGCCAGCGCAGATTACTGGACGATGAGCTTCATGGCCAAAGGGACAGAGCCGGCGGTTGTTTGCGATGGAGCTGCTAGCTAAGGACAGTGAGGTGGGAAGACAGAGCTGTTTCCAGGACAAGAAGACTTTCAGCTTTGAAGCCAAGGCAGTGTCTTGAAAACGATAGAGCTGGGGCAGGCAGCTTTGCCACCCTGCATGTTTACAGTGTTTAAAAATGACTTTTCCTGACCCTTGAGGTAATTCTTTGCCTTTCCTCAAATGTATTTTGGGAGAAGCTCAAGCTATTTATGACCTTCCCTGTCCCCTCAGGTAAGCCCTGGGTTTGCAGCAAAGGGTTTTTTCCAGGAACAACAGAGGGATTTCTCAGGATGAGATTCACCTTGTGTCCTTTGTGGATTGTGGCACTTCTGAAACTTCCTGGGGGGTTTGGGAGTGGAGGGGGTGTGTGACATTTCTGTGTACATTCCTCCTGAGGAGGAGGCTTTGAGCCTGTCTTGTCAGGCCAGCTCTATAAAGGGAATGAATTGGTGATGTGTCCCAACTCCACCCCATCTCTCCATCACGTACATAGTTGTGTGCCTCAGTAGTGTGCCCTGTAAAGCCAATCTCAGCTCCGTGCTCCAGGGCTGAGATGAGCCTTGCAGCTTTGGAGCAGAGGCCCTCACCCACTGCGTTTGTTCTTGTATCAAAAGAATCTGTTCAGGCCTCTTCTTTGTGTCTTGTGATCACTCTTCTGCGGTTCTCTATCAGCAGGCTGTGAGTGAGTCAAATAGTAACTGTGCTTTTTTTATTTTCTCCACCTCCTTTCCTACAAAAATACCGATGCAAGTTTTAGTGGTGATGGTGCTGAGGGTGCAGTATTTCTGGACGGAGACGGGGCTGGGTGCAGAGCAGCTCTGTACAAGTTTCATCTTCTCATTGTGCACCTAAGACAGCAGGGCTGCACGTCCATTTTTCCGATACTCCTTGCTTTGAGCAGTGCTGCCTGCATTGCCATCCGGGGTACCGACAGGAGCACCTGAAAGCTTCCTCGTCTGTGGCATTTGCACCGACTTCTTCCAGACCTGGACTTCTGTCTTCAGAATGAATGTTGGTTTTTCCTGAGTCCTTTCCAAGCTGCCTTCGCATGCTTCCTGTTGCTTGAGCACTGCTTTATCCAATGCCCTGAGAGAGGCTCGGTTTCAGTGTTTGCAGGCTGCGGATGCTGCAGTCCCTTCCAAGTCTGATCCTTTGGGTCTGATCCTGCTGTTGAAGATCATTTACAGATGTGTTACGCTGAACTCATAGGCCAGGGCTGCGGTTCAGGACATACTCTCACACTTGTTAATATGGAATTGGGAGGGGTTTTGTCTGAAAGCGAGTTAACTCTGTTCTCACGAGTGAGAACCTTTTCCTCTGTAAATATTTTAGGTACGCATAAAATGACAGATTGGAAAAATGTCTATCCAACCTTTGGTTTTGAGCAAGACCAGGAGAATGGGAGCAAACATGGTATTAATCTTATTAGGGTCTGACAAAAGCTGCCAAGTGGGATGACCACGTCTGGCTCCTGTACAAGGATAAGGCAGAGGACAGTTCCTGCTCCAAAGAATTTAGTCGGAGGCCTTGACGCTACAAACACTTCTATGCATAACCCTTGTGTTTCTCGTGTAAACGAATAAGAACCCCAGCACCCGTGTCAGTCTGTGTGCACGGCCCTCGATGCTGGACCAATACGGACCAGACCTAGCAGAACCAAAGGGGGAGAGTCATGACTCTCTCCAGACAGAAAAGGACTAATTTAATTTGTGGCAAAATATTAAAGGGAATTGGATTAATAAGACTTCTGTTAGTATCGTCAGTTCTTGGGGGGTGTTTTACACTTATGACACTACATGCAACCTTGTACGTGCCAAGACACACACACATCACCCCTCTCCCTCCTCTTAAAGCCTGGGTCTTAGTTCATGGAAATTCAGGAGTTTGGTGATGGCAGAATTAGGGCCTCGTTAGTGACTGTTGCTGTTTACACTTTGGCAGCTTCTCAAGTCAAATTCAAAAGCTGACAAGGTTACTTCACCTCTTACTGGTTTTTGTACCTGATCCATTTCTGTAGAGCATTTGGTTAGAGATGCACAGGGAGAGAGCCTGCTGGACCCGTTAGTGCTGAGATTGCAGGTGGTTCCGTGACGCTGTCACTTCTAAGTGTCCTTGAATGTAACTTGTAAGAGAGCTGCGGAGACAATTCTCAAGTGTCTGTGAAATGCCTGTATTTTGTGAGTCGCGCTTAAGCCATTGTGGCTGTCTGGCTCCTTTGGGAAGAATCACAGAAAATGGATCTATTTGCGGTTGCTGTTTAGATTGGGGAGGAAGGGGCGGTTCTAGGGCAGGTTTGTGCCTGTTTAGCAAAAGTGCTCTCACGTATTGCTTCTCCCCTCCGCAAAGAGTTGCAGCTGGTTGGACAGAAGATGGTGAATCTGGACTGTTTGCAGATCAGCTTTCCAAGTGCACTTTATGGTCTCTGCATAAGTTTCCAGATCTGTGTCTAGGCGATACATAGCATATGTCCCAACCTCACTCCCTTTGGAGTTTACATCATTTGTTTTTAAACTTCCAATATATTTTCTCTTACTCTTCCAAGAGCTGTAAGGAATTAGCTGCTAAACTGAAACAGGAGGGCAATTTGCCTGCTGATAAAGAGCCGATTTTGGCCCTAGTCACTGTTGAGTGCGGAGCCCCAGTCTGTAGCACGGCTTCTAGAGCAGCTCCTGTCTTTAGCTGCCAGAGAAGTAGTGCTAACACCTTCTGCATCGCAACGCGGGCAAGGAGCCGGGATGGGAAACTCAGAGGTGAGGCCAAAGTGGCAAAACTAGGGTGGCCAAAAGGAGGTGTTGACACCTTGGCCAAATGGCTGCAAGCAAGCCCGGGTTGTCTTCCTCATCCGGGGCTCTGGCTTCACAGAGCCTTTGCAGTGGCTGCAGGAGGCTGTTACTTCCCAAGAGAGCCTGGCAGCTCCTAGTGCTCTGCTGAGGCTGGACTGGGGGGAATGTGGCTGTTTTCTCAGCTGTTGGTGCATCGCAGGACAGCCGTGATCGGATGAGTCGCAGAGAGGGTGTGTCCCACCGTGGTCTCCCTCACCCCTAGCTTCACTTTGGCACTTGTGCATATCCAAGTATATGCGCTGGTTTGGACAATCCCCCACTCCCCATCCTGGCCAGCTCAGAGGGGTGCCTGGTCACTGCGTGCGTCCCAGCTTTTTAAAATCTACGTGCGCGCTTCAGAGCTCTCTGCCTGTGAGCTGGGAGATGGACTCCTACTCACCCGACGTCCTGGAGGCTGCAAAGCTGCCCTGAAATCACACCAGCCAGGCACAGAAATCGGTGCTACCCGAAAGCCCCGTGGGCAGAGATGCAGAGGGGTCATTTCTCTCCTTGTCAGGCTAGAAAGATGGTGCTGTCGCCCATCAGCTGGGCAGGAGGATCGTGGTTTAAAGCTGGTTTCCAAAAGCAGGGGTCATTGCCCGTTACTCTCAGTCAGTCCTGAACTCAGGGTTACTGAAAGGAGGAGAAAGGAGTATTATTATGTACTTCAGTACCAGGAAATCAGCATCCCCTACGGGAGCCAAGCTGCCAGCTTCTATTGATTCTTTTTCTTTCTTTCTTCTTTTTTTCTTTTTTTCTTTTTTTTTCCCCCTCCCCACTGGCATTGCGCATACAAATTCCCCTAAGGCGGCTCTGCAGATCCCAGTCTCAAACTCCCTTTGCAAAACCCTGGAGAGCTTTCTAGGGTCGGGTTTCCTGGGAATTTGGGCCTGTAGCTTCTCCCGCTAGTCCTCTTGCTGTAATGGTCTGGCAGAGAAGCTGGTTTTATTGGGCTGGATCAAAGCACCTCCCTTCTCTGGTGGCTGGCCTCCCTGGCTTTCTAGCAGCAAGCCTTGCACGCCCTTCCACAGCAAGTGCCTCTCGCAGCATGGGAACACCCGGAGCGAGAGGAGGTGGGAAGCAGGAGAGCATCTTGTTATTAGAGATGCGAGCTCAATGAATGCCAGCATCTCGGAAAGGTGATCCCTCCTGCCTTTAAACCCCCATGTTCACACCAGTAACGCTACTCCGGGGAGGGAAGTTTGCGGGATCCACCCAATCCCAGGCTCGGTGGTCCGTGTTCGGCCCTGTGGCCCCCAAGGGAACTGAGCACTTTCCGGGGTGAGGCCATTTCGGTGGGTGCACAAAGAGCTTTTGCTTCCTGCAAACCGAACTTTCTCCTCTTCCTAAATTTTATATGTAGGACTGTATATTCTCCTCTTCGGGAAACTCCTCCTTGTAAAGGATAGATTTACTGTCCTGCCGAGCTTAAACAAGGGAGATGCTGGACTTCCCCTTTGCTTTGGAGATTCAAACAAATGACAGGTGATTTATTTTTAGCATTATCTCTTTATCTACGGGGAGGGGAGGCATGTTATAAAGGCTCAGGGGTGCTGGGAGGTAAAGCTATATATGCATAAAGACTGTTTCAATGCTGAACACTATAAATTCAGTGGTGGATTAAAAAAAAAAAGAATGTAAATATGCACTTAATGCAGAATTTTATGGATGGTCATAATTTAATATATTGCAAACTTTGTAAATACTTGGAAAAAGCCTGTAAAGTGTGTAAATAAATGAGATTTGTATGTAAGAAGAATAAAAAAAGTTTTTACTTTTTGCAATTAAATCCAAGTGTTAATGCACCTTTTCCCCCTTCCTGATTTATTTTCTTTTCGTGTTGCATGTCAGCCATTGAGGGGTTATCTGACCCTTTTCAGAGCACTTTTTCTAAGTGGAAGTGTCATTTTAAGTGAAAAGTTGGAACATTTTTGTTTGGAAAATATCAAAAGAAACACTTTGGGAAATGTTTTGTCGGTTTTAGCCTGGTTCCCTAAACAAAGTGGATGCAACAGCTCTGCCTGTCCCTCCTTTCTTCCTAATGACAGTCTCTGTCCTTCGCAATTCAGCTTATTTCAGCCAAACCTTGAGGGGTAGAAGATGATGGGCTTCTCCAGAGTTCGTAAAAACAGGCAAATAGAGGAGAGAAAGATCCCACTACTCCCGAGACAATGCGTTAGCCTTGTTAGACACCAGAGAAGCAGCGCTGAAGACCCTCAAGACATGAGTCAGTAGAAAACCAGGCTTCCTCCCTTCCGCAGTGCCAAGTTGTGTCTTTCTGGAGCCGGACCCTGCACACCCCGTCAGGTGTCGGCGTGCGGCTCCTGTCTCCTGTGCTGGTTCCCCGGGGGTGCGGTGGACGGGCTGTTCCTTGAGTGAGCAGAAGGAAAGCCACATTCCTCATGCGCTTACCTAATGCCGGCTGGACACGAGCTTGTCAGCTCCAGGGTGGGGCTTGGACCTTGCGCTGTTAATCTCAATGCTTCAGACGTTGGCTCCAGAAGGAGCCGTCGGGGCAGGTTGGGGAGTTGAGAAATGGCCCTGCCGCCCTCTTTGCCAGCAGCCGCGCCTGACCTTGCCGAACACATTGGCTGTTGTTCACGTTTCCCCGCGAGCCACGTGCCCTGGTTGTGACTCCTCCAGGGTTGTTTTCTCTTCCCCACGAGCACCGTGTGTCCCATTTTCCTTAATCCTTGTTGCTGCGCTACCTCCTGCAAGGCTTAGTCAGGATGCTGCAGTGCCAGGGGCTACGTGGAGCTTGGTCCTTCATCTCCACGTCACGTTTGCAGAGAGCAGTACGTGTGGTGGGGTCTTCTCAGCACCGCCTTGTTCCTCCTAAGCCAGGCCACGGCCAGCTGGCCAACAGGAGTTGGAGCCAGCGTTGTTCCTTTCTGGTTGTTTCTCCAGGTCTCTGGAGATGCAGCAGCAGAGCTTTTGAGGTGTCTCATGATGAAGACGGGTTTGCCTTGACCCAGATTCCAGGCCTTGGCAATAAATGGGAACTTCTGGTTTGACTAGATGAGTTGAAGATGGCCTGTTGAGATGTTAGCCTCAGACCCTGCTTGCAGAAATTGTACTATTGAGGGTACGGTAGACCCTGGACCTAATGAAGGAGAAGGTAATATGCGGAGGTAAGAGATTTAGGGGGCAGTAGGAGAACTATTGTGGCAAGAGTGGTGATCAGCGTGGTCCAAAGCAAAAGGAAAAATGGCAAAGCATTGCCTGGGGAGCCGGGAGGGGAGAGGGGGAGGCAGAGCCACCAGCCTGTGGTTAACTTGGTTCTGCTGGCCAGAGCTGCCCACCCGCTGATCCTCTCTAATAGCCTGCGATCCCCAAAGGCAGCTCCTGGAGCAGAGCCGGGGCGGTTGCACAATGTCAGATGGGGAGGAAGAGGCTGCAGGCAGGCTGGAGAGTCTCTGCCAGGCAGTCTCCATGGTGGGGCACCTGGGGACACCTGATGTTGAGCCCTCCAGGTGTCTGTCCCGCACAGCCTGTCCCAGCAGAGCTAATGGCTGGTTATTCCAGCCAGCCCTGAAAGCAGCTACAGACTCTCAACTCCCTTTTTTGGGGGCAATTTCATCGCTATATCCTGTCCTTCCTCTCCTGCGCCCCTTTCTCCTGCTGGCCCAGGGAAGGGGCATCATCCCTCTGCTTACCCCCTCTTCCCAGCAGGCTGGGGCAGCCCTCGGGGGGGACATTCCCCAGCTGCCCTCTGCTTTCACCCCAGCACGGCCAGTGCACAGACACGGGGCTGGACGAGGTGGGCTCTGGTTCCCAGCTGGGCAGTTACCACGCTGCAAACTGTTCGCAGCAGTTGCATCTTGTTGCCTTCGTTTCTAGACGCAGCCGCATTCCAGGGACAGGGAAGGAGGACCCTGGTGTAAAACAGGGCTTTGCTGGTTGCTTAGGGATTATGATGATTATTGTTATTATTACGGTTTAGGAGAAAAGGGACAGGAGGTAGAAGAGAGGGCTCGTAACTGGGGGTAAGGCGATGTCTGAGGTTTGGAGCAGCAGAGGCTGGGATGAAACGCCAATCCAGGGATTACGCCTGAGGCACAGGGTCTGTCTCGGGGAGCGGACCCTGCGCGCTCGTTGGCACCGGCCACACTGCTGCTTCTCCATCAAGGCCGATATGTGAGATGGGTGTGTACCGTGTGGCTCCGCAACTCTGCTCTAATAAAGAAACACATTTCCTCCCCAATCTTCAAGCTGTTGGGTGTTCCTTGCTTTTGGGAGGTGCTTTAAATCTGACTGCCAGAGCCGTGGGCTGCTAAGAGCAGAAGCTGGCTGCACGATGCTGAGCTCAGGTCTTCCTCCCGTTTTGCTGTTGCTCACAGCGCTGGAGCTGGGCTGGACTCTGAGCGATGAAGAAAAGAAGATAATCTTGGATGGACATAATAAATACCGCTCCCAGGTTTCTCCTCCTGCTATGGATATGCTGAAGATGGTAAGTGGCTTTTATTGCAGGGGAATGTCAGAGGGTGTTTGTGTAGTGCAAGCCTCGATCTTCGTGCTAGGAGGAATCGGGGCTTTCTTTCGGGGAGACAGAGCAATTTTTCTGCAGGGTCACAACTAGGTATCGGTGGAAAGGTTCCCTAAACTGCCTCTAAAGAGATGAGTTTCCTTTCACCTATGGAGTTGCCTTTGATAGTTTGTGGAAGTTCCGAAGTGTGATCCGAGTCCCCTGATGCTCTGTGTGAGAGCGATGCAGCTCTCGCTCACGGGAGTGCCCGCCGGAGCTCCTCGTGATGGGGAGGAAAGGCAGGTGAGACATTGCCATGAGCCCGGGCTGGAGGGGCAATCCTGCTGCGTGGGGCATTTGCCTGTGCAGGTGAATGGGCTTTTATCTATAGGAGGGAACGTCAACTTCAAACGTGACAACCAGGGCATTCAGTTGCTGGGGCTTTCCATCATGCTCCTCATGCCCCCCGTGACTTGCGCGTGGCTGTCTTGGAGGTGAGGGACCCCCATTTTGCTTGGGGAAACTGAGTCCGGTGCCCACCATCACATGGAGCTGCAGCGGCAGGAAAACGAAAAAAGCTCTCGAGCTGGTGCTGCTTTTTGTCTTATTCGGACCCTTGATTTGATTAAAATTTGGCTATCGCATTTTATCTTGCACCACATGTGATTTTTCTCACTGTTTACAACATGCGTGGAGGAGGAGGAGGAGGAGAACTGTTTATCACGGATAGTTGGAGTGCTTTGCTCTTTCGGTCACAATGTGCTTGGAGGAGACACCTCTGTCTGGCCCAAAAGTTGCCCGGGCTGAATTAAACATTTGTGGGCTGGTAAATGGGAGTTTCCCAAGCAAACGAAGCAAAAAGCTAAATTCGGACATAGGAGGTCTGGCTGGGGACTTCAGACTCAAAGGGGACAGAGCCAGAACCCTGAGCACCACAATCCCACAGACACCCAGCAGAGCAAGGCACAGAAAAGTTGGAGAATAAGGGATGCGGAGCCAAAGTCTTAGAGAAAGCCTGAGGGAGACGATCTCGCGAGGTCCTTAAGCCAGCGGCAGTTCTGAACCGGTGACTGCTGCTCCCGCCGGGAGGGAGCTTTGATTGCAGATCGCGTGCTGCGAGATGCTCCCTGCCGCAGCGTTGCTTTATTTCCGCTTAAACACAGCGGACCCGCTCGCAGTCGGGAGCCAAAGGCTTTTTTTTTTTGTTTTTTCTGAAGCACAACAAATGTTTAGCTTACGGCAGCCCTGACAATTTCTCGGTAGAGGTTTTCCATGAGAGCGCCGTCCTCGCCTCCCTCCTGGGATGTTTGCTCGGGGCTGTCTTCGCCTCCCAGTTCACCTGCTGCCGTGGCACCGTGCCCGGCTGAGGTCACCCCGCGCTTCTGTTTGGGACACGGATCTGGTTGCTGTGGAAATAGTTAGGCGATGGCAGGGGGGGGATATGTAGCCTAAAGCCACTTTTCTTTCTTAATGAGGCAAATCCTGCAGGTGCGAGTCCCTGTTTACGGAGCCCAGCTCCGTGCCAGAGGGAGAGGGGCGTGCGCTCCCCAAACTGGGTTTCCAGCCATCGCTCTCAGCCTGGCTTGGGGCCACCGTGGGAGGTCAACCAACGTTCTGTGCCCCCATCCAGATATTTCGGTGTTTCCTTCCCCCCCACCGGTCCTTTAGCGCTGCTGCTCGGGGGCCTGTCCACATCCCCTCAACACCCCGAAGGTGACGTGTCCTGCATCAGGGCCATGCTTTGTCCCCCTTTGGACCCAGCCCTTGCTGCATTTGGGAAGGTCCCCGCTTAGGACCCGCCATTTGCTGGGCTGCCTTCCAGCCCACTGCAGAAGCAGAGCTGCTGTCTCCATCAAATGGCGCAAGGACGGTCCAAGCAGCTGCAGCAAAGGGTTCCCCGTATACCTCCCTGTGAGAAAACCTCTCCTCCTCCTCCTCCTGCGTATCAGTGCGGCCGGTGGGGGACCACGGGCTGGTGGGCTCAGCTGGCGGTGAGGCCACTGCTGCTCTGGAGGGGGCTCTTGGCCGGCAGCCGGCCGGCCGGGTCTCAGATCCAGGCGAACAGATGATGTTTCCCAGGAGCGTGTGCTCCCGGGCTCTGTGCAGCTGCTAGGGGAGATGTGTCCTGCTCTCCTCCCATCCCCATCCTGGTCAAAGCAGGGTGTCCCCAGGCCCCCTCCTGTGTGACCCAGGGTGAGTTTCCTCCCTTCCTCCACCCAACTTCACAGTTTCTCTCGCGCTGAGTTGAGGATGCTCCATGATGATGTTAGAGACGCTCCAGGCAAGGTTGTGAGAGTCATGCTGATGCACTGACCTTCCCCTGTTTGACCTGTAAGCTAAGGTTTGGTTTGGGCTGGGTCTGGCTGTGGAGCTCCCCTCTCCTGAGGACTTCTCAGAGAACACTCAGAGATACCCACGTATTGGGTAGGAATTTGAATTTTACGCACGAATGGGGAAATTGTGGCCAGAGAGCCCAGGGCGCCTTGGGGGGGTGTGTGTATGTCAGAGAGCCCAGCGTCCCTCTCTGTATGCTGACGCCAAGCTCCTTCCAGAGCTGGGACACGGAGCTGGAGGCCTTTGCTCAAGCCTACGCAGAGAAGTGCATCTGGGACCACAACAAAGAGAGGGGCCGACGAGGGGAAAACCTCTTTGCTATGGCCCCGACCCTGGACCTGGAATTCGCAGTGGAAGACTGGAACGGGGAGGAGAAATACTACAACCTGACGACTTCCACGTGTGTCCCCGGGCAAATGTGTGGCCACTACACCCAGGTACTGAGCTGGTGGGGCAGAGGGATGGCGTTGTTGGGAAAGGAGCTGTACCAGAGCCCCAGCTCCTCTCAGAGTCTTTGCAAAGGCATGGGGAACCAGGCAGGAATCACAATGATACAGAGGGACCTGGGCCTGGTCCCAGCCATGACCAACCTTTTTGGAGAAGACCTCTTTTAAACAAGCTCTGCAGCCCTTTTTTGGCTGCTCAGCAGAGCTGGGTACCAGCTTGTCTTAGGCAGAGATACGAGGTCTCAGCGTTTCTTCATAGCTTGGGTGGGAGCAAGGAGGAGCAGAGATGGTGATGGTAAATATGAGTCTGGATGTATGGAGGGTTCCACAACGAAAGCAGAGATGGTGATGCTCTGCCTGGGTGGACTATGTGGTAGGAAAGCTGTGGCACTTGGATAAGTGGGCTGCAGCCCCAGGTTGGGAAGGTGGTCCAGACAGGGGGAAGGGGCAGGATCCTGAATGCTAAAGCAACGTGGGGATATGGGATCTGGGGCACACATTAAGAGATGAGGGGGACATGGTGTAGTGACAGAGCAGCCTTCAAGGCCAGGGGCCAGGTTGCCAACAGGGCATCTGCCTTCACCCAATCCACCTCACCTTCACCCCTGGTCTTTGCCTTAGGTGGTCTGGGCAAGCACACATCAGATCGGCTGCGGGGCGAAGTTTTGTGAGAAGATCGACGGAATCGAAACAGAGGACATGTACCTGCTTGTTTGCAACTATTATCCCCCGTAAGTCCCATGCCTCGCATGGCTTGGTGCATCTTGACAGGGTTTCTGTGCTGGAAATGTCCTTCCTTCCGTCCCAATAGCAGAACAGGATTTGGCCTTGTTCAGAAATAAAAGCAAAGCAATTCCAAGAAAGACCTTTGTTATCTTGGGTTGGTCACAAAGGAAGGAAGGGTTGTCTGGTGATCCTTGCCCGTGATTGCAATTGTTGAGGTCTGGTTCAGCTCCTGGCACAGACCCGGGGAGGGAGGTACCCCCCGAGAACCACCCAAGGCTGATGCTGAGGGTACAACTGGCAGCTCCCTGCTCTGTGCCTTGTTCTTCTCCACCGGCAGCAGCGGTCGCCTGGGGTGGAGAAGCACGTTTGCACCAGCAGAAAGAGTTGGATATGTGAGGAGAGGTGGGTGCCCGCTTGCAAAGCCCTGGAACTAGCCTTGGGGACCACTTGCTTGGAGCTGGTGAGACCATCAAGAGTGGCCGGTCACTGCAGACCTTCTTAGGGGTCTTGAGCAGAAGGGAGATGAAATCACCTGTCCAAATGCCCAGCGACTGCTCTGTTCTAAGGGGTGGTGAAGGATCTTGTCCATGGAGCTGTCTACCCGGGTTTTACCAGCCTTGGGGTCAGGCTGTTGAGTAACCAGCCTTGACAGTCTGTGGCAGGAGACCAAGACCTAGTTTTTACATTAATCCTGAGTTTTGGCTTGGCTGGGATATTCCAGTTGAATCAGACACCCTCTTTGGGATGGGTGTTTCCCCCTCTCCCCACACCTACTTTTTCTTGGTGTCTTCTGCTTCCAGGGGTAATATGAAAGGCCGAAAGCCGTACAAGGAAGGACCCTCATGCTCGCAGTGTCCTGAGGGCAGAGTCTGTGTCAACTCCTTGTGTGGTAAGTGAAGCGAAGCGGCGCGTGTCACTTGACAAGCTAGTGGGACTCAGACCCCTGGGTTGGGGTCCAAGCTCTGAACCCTCCTGGAGCTATCAGGAGACACCGGACCAGCAGTTCCAGGGCTGGACCACAAGACATCAGGTGCGATGGCAGCCCCTAAGAGAGGTCAACTGCCTCAAGATAAGAAGGATCGGACAAGGACTTCGTACCCCCTTAGCCGGCAATTTTTGCCCCATGAGGATGGCCCTCGAGAGGCAGGAGGTTGTGTGAGGCAGATGAGATGTCTCCAGGTTGGGAACTCCCGAGTAGGGGATGGCCCAGAGTGACCTCAGAGGGGTCAGCTGCTGCTTCATGCCCCCACTGATTTCTGCTGGCCCTGCTCAGTGCAGGGGATCCACTGAGGTCAGCTGACCCCAGCCCTAACCCATGGCACTTTTCGTCTCTTACCAGAACCCACTGTAGAAGAGACCACTCCAGCCTCTGTGACAACAAAGGCAAGCCCATCCACCCCAACCACAGCCATGCCAAAACCCACAACCACAGCCAAACCAGAACCCACAACACCAGTGCCCACCACAGCCAAGCCAAGACCCACAACCACACTTCCAACCACAACCACAGCCAAGCCATCACCCACAACCACGCTCCCAACCACAGCCAAGCCATCACCCACAACCACGCTCCCAACCACAGCCAAGCCAAAACCCACAACCACGCTCCCAACCACAGCCAAGCCACCACCCACAACCACGCTCCCAACTACAACCACAGCCAAGCCACCACCCACAACCACGCTCCCAACCACAGTCAAGCCACCACCCACAACCACACTCCCACCCATGAAGACAGCCAAGCCACCACCCACAGGCATGTTCCCAACCACAGCCAGGCCAAAACCCACAACACTAGTGCCCATCACAATGACAGCAAAGCCAAAACCTGCCACCACGCTCCCAACAACAATCCCAGCCAAGCCAAAACCGTCAATACCAGCAGCCACCACAGCCATGGCCAAGGCAAAACCCACCACGCCAGCACCCACCACCGCTATTGCCAAGCCAAAGCCCACCACAATAACCACTACCATTAAGCCAACACCCACCACCCCAAAACCCACCACAACCACCACTACAGCCAAACCAACACCCACCACCCCAAAACCCACCACAACCACCACTACAGCCAAGCCAACACCCACCACCCCAAAACCCACCACAACCACCACTACAGCCAAGCCAACACCCACCACCCCAAAACCCACCACAACCACCACTACAGCCAAACCAACACCCACCACCCCAAAACCCACCACAACCACCACTACAGCCAAACCAACACCCACCACCCCAAAACCCACCACAACCACCACTACAGCCAAGCCAACACCCACCACCCCAAAACCTACTACAACCACCACTGTGGCCAAGCCAACACCCACCACCCCAAAACCCACTACAACCACCACTGTGGCCAAGCCAACACCCACCACACCAAAACCCACCACAGCTACAGCCAAGCCAACAGCCACCACAACCACTACTATAGCCAAGCCAACACCCACCACGCCAAAGCCCACCACAAGCACCACTGTGGCCAAGCCAGCACCCACCACACCAAAACCCACCACAGCCAAGCCAACACCCACCACAACTGTGGCCAAGCCAAAACCCACCACAACCACTACTATAGCCAAGCCAGCACCCACCACGCCAAAACCCACCACTACTGTGGCTAAGCCAAAACCTGCTACAGCCAAGCCAACACCCACCACACCAAAACCCACCACTACAGCCAAGCCAACACCTGCTGCTACAATATCAGCAAAGCCAAAACTCACCACTACAACACCAGCACCTACCACGACAGCAAAGACACAACTGAAAACTGCCACAACCACAAAGCCAGAACCCACTGAAACAGAAAGACCTGATCCTACTGAGCCCACTGGGCTAACTCTTTCCTTTGAGCCCACATTAGACCTGGATTATAAAGTATCTCCAGAAGCAGAAGTAGACACTGGAGAGCCTGTTAGCCCCTTAACTACAGATGATCCGGCCTTATTAGAAAGCATGGGCACAGCCTTCAGCCCCAAATCAGTCCCAGAAACAAATAAAGGTGTCAAAGAGGACGGGAAAGAGAAATCAGCTTTTTCCAGTCCACCTCCATCCCCCAGCCAAATTGTTCCAGAGATCAAGTTAGGTTTCAATAAAGCTGAGGTCATAACCCCCTCAAAGTCAGTGGTCTTCAGCCCTGAAGAGCCCACCTTCTTGCGTTTAACATCAACTTCCAAAGAAAAAAAAGGGCAGAGCCCTGCTTTCCAGACCTCCCTCTCAGGTAAGGTAATTGTGGAGTCTGTCCTAGCATGGACACTCAGACATTCAGTGATCCCCAAGCAGCATGGAGAGTGCTTGGGAGGAACCAGTATCAAACTGGTCCTCTGGATCCTCCTCTCATATGTGGCACCAACCCTTTTCCTCACTCTTTCCTCTAACACTGAAAGGGGCCGGTTGGATGTCTCGTTCATGAAGCATGGGTTTGTTTACAGCCTGCTCCCCACTAACCCACCAGCTGTGTCATGCCTTCACTGGTTTGGTGAACTGCTGCCTCACACCTCGTGGTGTCTTGGTGCACGTCACTGATGGACCTGCATGAGCGGGAGTGTCTCTTTTGTCCAGGTCTTCCCCTCTAACTCAACGTTTTCTTCTCTTCTGCCAGCAGGTGCACTGGACACTGAAGAACTGGAGACAAACTCAGACCAGACAAGCATGGAGCAGCCCACAGCTGGAGCCCCCAGTACCTGCTTGGGGCTTTCACTCTTCCTCCTACCCAGTGTCATCCTGGTGGGCCTTCTGCTTTGAATGGTCTTTCTCAGCTGTCCCTGCATCAGTCACCAAGGCTTTCTTCAGCATTGGTTTTTCCACCACCCTGGTAGGCTTGGGAGACACCATGGACAATTCGGGTTGACATGCTCTCTTCTTACACTGCCTTATCTGCTCCAACCCCGACGAGCCAAGGGCAGCTGGCAGTCCCATGGGAACTTGGTCGCCTTCCTGAGGAGACCCAAGGGTAGGAGGGTCTCTGCCATAACGCTGGTGACCTTGGACGCTTCTCCTTTCATCCCAGCCAGCCTGGGCTTCTGGTCTGTTTCCAAACTGGAAATGATGAGCTGCCCACCCACCCGTGTGGCTGGCAGGCCCCGCTGCACCGTGTCCCCAGGGAAAGCAGAATGACTTGGAAACCCCAGTGGCGACGAGACATGGTCATTGGTTTTGGTGTTTGTCTGTAGATGAGACATTAGCGGTTGGGTTTGGTGTTTGTCAGGATGAGTTTCCAACAAAAATGCGCTTTTCCCCTCCCGATGTGTCTGTCTGTCTCAATTTTGGAGAAGTTTCATCTTTTCCCTCCTTGTCCAAAAACAGTGGCTTTTTTTTTTTCTTTTTCCTCAGGAGAGGATTTCTGTTCCCTTCCTGGCTCTGGTACAGCTATGGCCAGTACTACCCAGATGTAGTCCTTTCTCCTCCTCACACCTCTGCAACCCTTCCTCCCTTCTGCTCTCTGCCGCGTATCCCCATTCCACAGTTAGTCCACTGCCGTGACTTTATTTTACGCGTGTGCCTGCACATGTGTGCATGCACAGAAGAAAAACCTTCAGCGCTAAAGAGGAGTTACTGGCTCCTCCGTACAGCTTCCTTCTGCATGGCTTCCTTCTTTGCATAACTTAAGTGTATTTGAATTTAGATACTGATCCCGGTTGACATATATTTTGCGTCTGGTGGAACCTGGTCCAGCAGAAACAAGTCACCGTGTGCGCTGGTACAAACTGAGCTCAAGAGAGCCAAGTGAATGATGTTAGAGGTTACTGGTGGTTCCAGGACTTGTTGGAAGACCGCTTTCGTTGTCTGGGACACTGTGTGTTTTATTCCCCCATGTCTCTGCTCCCCTCACCTGAGGATTCCCACAAAGGTGTGTTAAATACGTGACAAGCTTTGCAGGCCAGTGGAAGGGACAAGGAGATACAGTCCCTTCTCTGGGTGTAGCATCCTTTGGTTTCTTCAACAGATGAGGTGGAGAATGAGCTGAAGGCCAATACTCGTGTCCTCCCCCCACGATGCTGTGTCCTGTGCATCCCCAGAGCATGCACTGAATAAATCCTGTTGTGAAAGTCTGTTGTGGGGCGTGCGGTGTCTCGCTGGGGGGTCTGGAGGCCGGGACCCTGCGTATTCTATCTGTAAAATGCTCTTGATTGTGTCCTGAGGTGGAATTCCTAAAAGACAACGTGGCTTCTGGGGTTGCTGAAGGGTTTTTTTTTTTTTGGCTTTCCAAAAGCATCCGGGTGCTGGTTTTTGCAAGATTCGCGACGTAATGGTTTTAAGCCTGTGTGAAAGCAGCAGAAGGAGGAGGTTGAGGATGACGTAGGGAATATTCCCCAAGCACCCAGCTGAGCGCAAAGCAAAAATATGTCCCCACCAGGAATTTTTGGGCAAGGAAAGCAAGAGGAAGAGAGCTCAGAGAAAAAAAAAAAAATAAAAAAAAAAATGGGGCTGGAGCGCTTCTGGTTCCCTGTTTTGAGAGACCCAGCAGCCAGCTTCTCCCCCCGCCTCTCCCCCAACCGCACACTTTTTTCATCTTCGCAGCAAAGAAAGAAGTTAAATGCAAGCGTGTGTCCCCAGAGCCCGTGTTTCTGCAGCATTTGCACTGCAGAGCATCACCCAGCTGCGAGCAGCACAGGGAGAAAGGGCCTGGCGAGGCATAAACTCGCAGCAGGGGAGCCACGCTGGGACCCGACCTTTGCTTTTTTGCTTTTCCCCATCCTTCTGGCCCTGCTCCGCCTGGCGAGGCTGCCCTGCGGCTCTGCGGTTTCCCTTCTCCCTGAAATCCTGCTGCCAGGAGCCCAGCAGCACCAGCTCTCCCGCAGGAAACCAGCTGCCTGCGGGGTTTTTTTAGGACACGGTCACCCAGCAAAACGGTGACCGGCAGATGGCAGTGGGAGAGACGCCGCAGAGAACTGGGCAGCTCTGAACTCGCTACGCAGAACCCTACAGAGAGTTTAGTGCTTTATTTAATCGCCAGCATCAGACGTAGTTAAGAATCAGATTAAAAATAACCTCCCGCCCAGGTGCCGTGGCTGCCGTAGGCTCTCGTTGCAGGCTGAGCTCCCGCTGCCGAGCTGCTTTCGGGGAAAAAAAAATCCAGCCTTGGGTTAGGAATAGATGATGGAAATACAGGCGGAGCGGCTGTTGTCCGCCTGTTGTAAGGGATGGAGCTGGGAGAGCATTTCAGGACCCTGACTGGTTTTGCATCTGGGTGAAGGAGACTGTAGCATTAATTCCCTATAAACAATAAAAGGAGCAGAAAAGCATTTTTCCTCCCAGCAAAGTCAGGGCATTTGGTCAACGCCTGATTTTTTGCAACGCCGGATCCCCCACCCTGCCGAGAGCCATTGTGGAGCTGGGAGCAACGGTGCTGCTGATTAACAGCGCTAGCAGAAACCCATCAAAATGATCATAGGATTTAAATATTTTATCATGATTTTGGGGCTAGTGAACCTTCTAAAAACTGTTGAGTTTTGTTTTCCTTAAGGTTTTGACTTCTGGAGACACGTAGTTGTGCAAGGAGCTATTTATAGAGTTCCCTGTAACAGAAAATTCAAAACCAGAAAGCAAATCTCCTTTCCTCCTCCCCCTGCACCCCAGGACAGCGGAGCTGAGCCCTGCCAGCACGGGCATTTGGGTTGGGTTGGATTAATCCTAAATTGGGGGCGGGGGGGGGTAGGGAAGGAGGGAAGGTGACCACATGGCAGGGGCAGAGTCTGGTGTGCAGGGGAGGACACAAAACATTCAGTGGAGACTTTTGCAGCATTTCCACTCCACTTCTGGGGTTGGCATGAAGGATGGATGCTCTGGCATGGTGGTGAGATGGCAGGCAACTCCCGGAGGGGGAAACGGAGCCAAGATCCTGGTAAAGCTGCTGCTGGGTCCTGGCAGCCCCATAGTGTGGTGGGAGGAGGCATTTAACCATCAGCTGTGGACAATTGGGTTAAAATCATGGGCATGTGGTGTTTATAAGGCTTGGTTGCTGCATTAACCCCACCTGCTTGGTTCTCCCCTGCAACCTGGAATCCTGTTTCCCAGCAGGGGGAGGGATGTACCCGCCGCAGGTTGAGCAAGAAGTCACTTAGCTTCATGCTTCTGAAGCTCCTCTGTACATGGTGAGTTGGAAGGGTTGGGGCAAGCACGTACACCATCCCTGGGGATTTGCAATTGGGGCCATGCTGCTGGTAGGTCCGGCCAGCTGCCCGATATTCCCTCCGAGTATTTGGGCTGAAAGTGCTCTCGTCCTGCAGTGTCCCCAGGGGTGCCGGTGGGGACCCACCTTTCCCCTTGTTGTTTCCTGGCTGCTTTTTGCTAAAAGAAAATGGCCCTCCTTGCCATTGAGGCCAGTGGTGACATTGCTGCCCTGCATCCTGGCCAGCGAGTTAGCTGAGTGTCCCAAATATCCATAGTTACAAGCTTGGACAACCTGCTAAGCCTCCTCCTGGTCAGAGGCTGCCCTTTTCCATATACCAGGAAGCATTAGAGAAAGTAAATATTACCTTGGCAGGTTTCTGAGCCCTAGCTGTGATTTATCGGAGACAAGACGATAGGTTAGTGGAGCCTGGAAGTCTCTGTGTTCTCCTGTTGCTGGTATCAGAGTTATAAACATGCTCATAGCAAGGACTATCCAAGGCGGAGAGAAGCCCAAGCCGCAGCCCTTGAGCTGACTGAGGGTGAGGAAGCAAGTTTGGGCTTCATGATAGGATTCAGGTTGGCCCAGGAAAGCACCTGCCAACAGCCAAAGCAGATGGTCTCAGCTGCTCGGCCAACCCAATCTGCCCCGCATCCTCATCATGTCCTGGCTGTTCCTTCCCTTTCATGCTCAGGATTTTGGTCAAACCGAGAATCTGGTCAGTCACACATAGTCAGGAACACTGACCACCTCTCTAGAGGTCCCAATTCACCAGCCAAGCTCACTTCAAGGCAGTAAAAAGACACTGTTTTAATAAAGTCAAAACAAGTTTATTTTCACAAGAGAATATCTCCAGTAATGTTTTATTCATGGCTTCCCGCTCACACGGTTTCACTGCTTGAGAGTCTCTGCGTTAACATCAATGCAGTGGGACTGAACTGAATTCGTTTGGGACACACAGGATCAGTTCTTTTCTAGGGGATACCTCTTAAATATGAACTGGATATGCCGCTCTGTTCCCATGCTTGTGGCACTATTTTCATGCCTTCCAAGCAATTTGTGGGTAGGAGTCCTGCCCTTTAGCAAGCAGCTAGAGGATAATAACGCATCGAAGAGGACCAAGCTGTAGTTTTGCACAGCAAGTCGCCAGGACTGCTGAAGAGCCAGATTTATGGAGAGAGGACTGCATTCCTTCGCCGCTAGACACTGCGGCATCCCCACCCACCAGCTGTTGCCCAGCCTGAGGAAGTCACATCCCAGCCTCACTGGAGCTGCGCCCCGTCCCAAGAAGCAGAGGAGCCTTAAACAAGCTGCTTCATTTTGGGGAGTCCCATGGCCCAAGCAGTCAGGTCTGGGTCTTTCTGTGCGTTTGCTCAGGCTGAAATTTGAGGGCTCCAATTTCTTTTTGCAGCTCTCTTCCTCCCACTTCATCTGAGAAGGTGTCCTCTGCTTGCCCTCGCTCCCCAGTGTCTCGGATCTCACGCGTTTCCCTGACAGTGAGATGGCAGTGATAATGGCCTGAGGTGTCCTTCAGTCCTGAAGAACTGATGCAGCCCTGATCGTGTTACAGCTCCACTCATGGTCTTGATCCTACTTATTTTGGAATATGGCAGAGGGATAGACCCATCTGCTCCTAAGAAAGAGAAGAAATAACGATTCTCTCTCCCTTGACAAGTGCCAGAGCTCTGAAGCTTGCTGTCTTCTCATATGTCTGTTGTCAGATGACAGTGCAACCTGCCTGGCAGAACCCAGAAGGATTAGGACTCGCTCCCTTTGGCTCACATCTCTTCCTTACCTCTCTCCCCACTAGGACAGGGTGTTGGTATGAATCGTTGGCTTATTCTATGTAAATACCCAGGAGCCCTAATCTCCTCGCCAGGGTTTGTACATAAAAGTGAGTTAGGTTGATATGGATTATCAAATCAGAACCACCCTCTGACTCTACGCTATGGGAGAGCTGGGAACTTGTCCAAAACAGAATGCGCTTTCTGAGCAGGGGCCAACCAGCCAAACCTGATCAGCTCTCAGGGCTTTGAGTCCACAGGCTAAGCTTGCTTTTGGATCTAGTTCTCAACCTAAACTTCAGAATTAGGTGCAACAAACTTAAATCACAAGCTTGGATGTGTCCTCTTTGTACCAAAGTATCCGCTCCCCTCCAGACTCAAGGACAGACCAGAAAAGAATAGCACACTTAAACCCTCTACAACTTGAGCCCATCTCCTGCAAAAAAAAGAATAGACCTGAGCAGTGGGAGGTGAGGCACCAACTCATTTCATTGTTGCTCTTGCACCCATTAAACAGAGGTAGATTTTCTGTAAGTAGGTGGCTCCATGCTCATTCGACCGAGGCACAGGGCAGTCCCTGGAAGAATGCAATCCTGGGTGCTATAAGAGAAGATCCACTGAGTTGTTCAGCAACGTGCTGCTGTGTTTTGAGATCCTCAACAAGAAGTGATGTGTTGGGAGCTCTGTGGCTGAGCCAGTCCTCTGGTGGTTTTGCTGCTCTTTAAGGAAGGCAATAGACTGTATAGTTATCACCTGAAATGGGATAAAATCCCTCCCACCAAACTATACAACCTACTACCTCACCTCCACAGAGCAGTACAGAGGTCTCGCATGATTCACGGCCGTATCACTGGCTTTGCCTTACTTGCGCCACCTGCCTCCATGCTTGGTGTAGGAATAGGTGCCGAGAACTGAAGACCTGACTGTCTCCTTAGGAAAGACAGTAGATTGTATAGTTAGCTCAAAGGGAGGATCGGACTCCACAACTATTCAATCTACTACCTCAGCCTCAAGGACAGCTTGGGACCACGGCAGTCTAAGGCCATGAGATGATCCTTATCCAGGCGTCGGCTGCTCTGCGGCTCCTGTGAAGAGAAATGCATGAAAATTCATCAGACTTCACGATGTTAGGGAAAAGGAGTTTCACACTCAACCTTGCCCTGGAGCTGCCTTTCCTTCTTTAAACCTCCTTTGGTCCACTTGGACTATACTTTATCCTTGGCAATCGCACTGGCTGCAAACTTTATGCACCCAAGGGCTTACGGAAGCGGCAGCCCTCCCCTTTGAACCCCGGGCCACACATGCGGATAGCACGTCCCTTCTGGAACTGCAGTAACGCCAAGTAACATACAGCCAGGCTGACCTCACCTCTTGAACACACAGCGTATCTAGAACAAACCTGCCAGACCAGATAAGAGAATCCATCAATTTAGCTGCTACGCACTCCAGAGAATTGAGCAGATTAGAAATAACTGAGTACAAGGAAGCTTTTAGGCTGCAAATGTAATAGTATCGAGTACATCAAGGCAGATCTCATTTCCTAAACAAATGAGTGCAACATGCAGGCTTGGTGTCCCTTTAATGCTATAGCACAGCCAAGCAATATTAGCATGGATCCGAGACAGACTGGCTTCCCCCCAAGCCCTTGGCTCACCTTCTAAGACTTTTTCATTCTCTGTACACCCAAATACAGATGCAAGGTATTAAGTCGGTAGTTTAAAAGAAACGTGTGAGGTTCTTTTGCAATGAGAAAGAATTCCCCTTGAAGATTAAAGAAAGCTGTGGCGAAAAGGGAGCCACCGGTAGCACGTTAAGCGGGCTGCGTGCAGCAGAGACCCCAAGGAGGGCTTCCCATGAGAGCTCAGCAGGAGGGGTCCCCAGCCTCCCCAAACCTCTGCTGGGTGCTGTGGTGGGAGAGGCAGGGGCTAAGGCAGAAGTCCCCAAACGGACGAAGGCTGCCTAATGCTTTGTGCTTCCACAGCTAACAGGCAGCAGCCTAAATAAGTGAGATTCCCAAAGGTTCGGTGAACTGTTGTAGCTGGGATGCTTGAGGTGAGAGTTTAGGATGGGCTGGGGTACAAGGATATCTTTGCAGCAAGGTTTGGAACGTGCCCCTGTTGCTTTGCAGAGCTGTCCAGAAGTCCTTCCCACTGGCATCTAACACAGTCCAGGTAATTCTCTTAATTTCCTTTGACAAACTCAGCTTTCACAAGGAATGACCTACTGGGCCAGGCCATCTGGCCCAGGCCTCTCCTGGTGGGGCAAGTTATAAACAACCTCAAAAAATCAATGTTGCAGGACTGATTCCTATAGCATTGAAGTACACAGCCCATGGGCAGTGCCAAGTACCTTGCATTCCAAACAGCCTTCTGATGGGAAATTGTATTCTTCCTGTTTTATTGGCAGAAAAAGTGATGAACAGAGGTTCTTCCTTTGCACATGCAACACCAGCCAGAGCTTCATCGAGGTTACAATCAGGCCATTGAGATTACAAAGGTCCATCCAGTCTGTCACAGGCCACTCTGCCTCCTCAGGGACAGAAGTACGAGTTTAGACTAAAGTCTTTCAGCTTCTCAAAAATTAAGTTAGTGCCACAGGCATCAACCAGAAGGGATCGTGGTGGCAAGAAAGCCCGAGGTCGCTACAGTGGTAGAGGACTGGGGAGGTGGGTGGCTCAGATGACCGCATCAGGTGATGCATATAGCAGAGGATGTTCATCTTCTCCAAAGAGACTCTTGGCAACTGACTTGGAGGGACAGTTTTTCCTGATTCCCAATCTGGTGGCTTATATCATTTTAAGCATATAAGCAAGATGTATAGTTCAGGCATTTAAAAGGTCACTCTTGAAATCATTGCAGAGAATAGGTGTTTGGGCCAATCTCAAACAGTGGGTGGGAAATTACATTAAATAACTCCTAGTTCACATAGATCTAATTACACACAGAGAGCAAAAAAAAAAAAAAATCCCTTCTGACTTCTGTAAGTAATCCTGAAAACAGGAGATTTAATTATTATAATTGTCTTAATGAGTATAGGTTTCGGGAATACCCAGCTGCTGACTCTGCAATCCTGATCTTGCCAGGTTCCATGAAGAAAGGAGTCAAACGGGAGGATTTAGAATTATCATGCCTGGTAAGGATCGCCATGACCATCCCATCCTTAGTATCCCTGTCATGCTTGTTCGTGCTACACAAATTGCAACAACATCAAGCCCTTCTCCTGGATGGTGTGTGGCCTAAACCATCAAGACAAAAGATGGGGAAAGAAGGAGAAGCAGAGACCAAATTTGCCAAAGATCACACAGCAAGTCCATGGCAAAGCCGACGCTGGAACCAGCCTTGGGAAGTCCTGCTCCAGTCTCTGGTCGCAGTGCCAGGGAAATGGCTTGCCTGGACCAGCCAAGCCGGGATAGGACAGGTCGATATCCACCTCTCCCAACTGTCTTTGACAGAGAGGAGAAAAAGTGATGTTCCATTTTAATACCTGCAGGAGAATCATAGATCCTGGGAGAGAGACGATCACACACGTTCTGGATAAGAGCTCAATGGTAAAACCCCGCTGGGGTTTCACAAAGAGGTATTATCATATATCCATGCAGCCACAAGATTTGTGGAAACTCCGTTATCTATTGAGATTCTCAGCAAAAATCCCACGGCATCGCCAAAGTGAGCTGTGTTCCAGCTCTGCCCTGCTTTCCAGACACAAAGACTTCCCTTCGCGCGTATCGCTGCTGAAGCACTAGATTTACAAGTGCCCAAACACGATGGAGCTATGCAAAATTCTGGATAAAATAGCCAACAGGGTCTGTAGAAGTCAGAAGCCTGTACCTCAAAGCCTCTCACTGCCTCCTCGGTTATCTAAGCCCATATTTTGAAGATTATTGGATACTTGACTGCTAAGAACTGGACCTCTTTGAAAAACACCATTTTCTGTGCAGCCCTGGAGGTAGCGGCACTGCAATTTTCCCCTTCCAGATTCACACGAATCCTTCAAAATTAGCCAAATTTGATTTTTGTGTGAAAAAGCTCGGTCGGTCTCTGTGAGAGACTGCCGGGAGGTGCCCATGCTCAGCGTGTGCCACAGCACAGTCCTGCCGTCTAGAGGTGCTTGGAGGGGTGAGGAAAATTGGCAGGTAAAGGATTAATGTGTTTCTTCACAGCAAGATCCTCCAGGCTGGCAAAAAACTGGCATTTCCAGTCCAGCTTTCAGGCTCGTATTTAGGAGGGAGAGGTGACCTACAACTGTTCTTCAGTTAGCAGGGCTCAGGGTGGCTCATGATGACCACCTGATCGGACCCTCAGGAGCCAAACCAAGTTGATGTCGTCCCTCCCCAAATTTCAAAGCATCTGCAGGCCCAAGACGCCCAAGCACGGCCATGTCTCTGCCTTTAAAACGGGGAGGCATGGAGCCCGCCTCGGAGAGTAGCTGGAAAGGGTCCGAAGCTTTGAGGAGCTGATCTGGTTTATTAAGGAGTGCTGAATGAAATGGAGGAGGGGGGAGGAGGGAGGAGGAAACGATAAAACAACAAAGTCGCTCCTTTAAAAGCAGACACTGCTTTCAGCCTTTGTATAGCCGCAGTCCCGTGCGTCGGTGCCAAAATGTGCCGGGGACAGGCAGGGCTTCTCAGCGGGAGATCAGGGCCCTGCGTCCCTGAGAGGCTTTTCAGGCTCCTGGAGCACGGGCTGGAGTGGGGCAGAAGCGGCCCTGACCAAGGCGAAGCCTGCCGGCAGCCAGCCGGCTGCGTTGGCACAAAATGGCTGACCGTCGGCCATTTTGTTTCCTTAGCTTTGCCCGTGGGGAAGCCAGTCGTGACTTCACGTCCTCGCCTCGCCGCATTGCTGGAGTGGCGAAATAAAATGCAAAGAGACCAAAAAAAAAAAAAAACCAAAACAAAACAAAACCCAAAAAAACCCAAAACCAAAAACTCAAAATAAGGAAAGGCAAAAAGAGGTGGGGAAGGTTTTCAATAGCTCCCCAACGCTGTTGAGGCGTGCATCCACATCCAGGACCGTTCAGAGCCGTGCGACTCTACCGACCGGCAGCGAGGAACCCGCTCGGAGAAAAAGCAGCAGACGGCCCAAAAAAACCATCCTGAATGCACCCCGTGCCACTGGAGAGCAAAAAATTGACATTTGCCAAACTAGCCACAAGGACAAGTTGCTTTTAACTTCTCACAGGCCAGGCGAACCTCTCAGGGAAAAGCAAGGCCAGCCATCTTCCCCGACACCCGATCCTGGAGTTGATATTAAAATATCACATTTCGAAAGAGTTAATCAAAGGTACTGCAAATAAGCGAAGGGAAATGGAAGTAAAAATATTTAAAGTTCATTCCTGCAACAGCCCCTGTGTCTCAGCAATGCTTTTCCTCCATGCTTTTTTAATGACGTAGTTGTATTTCATATCAACGTTGCCGTAATATTTGTTTATTAATAAACAAATAGCAGGTATCTTAATAAATAGCTACTCATCTGTTAGGGGCTGTCTCGAGTCCTTTCAGATGTTTAGAAACATCTGGATCATCATTAATGAATCCGGTATTGTTATTTATAATACAGGCATCTGTAACCTGCTTTTTACAAGATTTATCTTTTAGTAACCCTTCATAAATCTGTTATTAAAGGTGGCCACAAACGTAACGTTTTTTCTAAATGTTCATGTATTTTCCTTGTAAATTAACATATAATTTACACTCTCCTGAAGGAAAAAAAATCCCAGAATTTTTGCCGTTAAATTGAAACAGGCACTATTGATATTTCATAGAGTAATTTCTCCAAAATACAAAAAATCAAGAGATATAAGAGAAAAAACATCTTTTTGATTTATTTTTACCGGCTCCATACTCAATTCTATAGGTGAACTCAAAAATCTGAAGAAAGAAGACCCTTCCCTGGAATACTCTATAAAACTGTTGCCTTAATACTGTTTTCCTTCTCGACGTTCAGTTCAAAAGCTGCACACGAAAGGTGCGCAGGTAACGTCCACCCCTACCTTAGATTTGGACCAAAACATTTAATTTGCAATGCGAACCGCCCGCCCAGCGCCCACACACGTAGCCCCGGCTCCGGGACCACCGTCACCCGTGCAATTCTCGACATTGTTTGTAAGCAAAGCCAAGAAGATACGGAGGCAAATACCTTTCTGTGCAAGAAAAGCGATTTCCCCTCTTTCTGCTCTCCTTCCCAGCTCCTCTCTGAAAGTGTCTGCGTCTTTCCAGATGTCCGAGCAGCCCCTCAAGGAAAGGTAGGATGATCACCCCAACACTGATGCCTTATGAAAGCCTGATCCCCCCCATGCCACTGGACAGAGATCTGTTCCTCCGATTGGCCGTGAACGAAGAGACGTGACTACTAACTCCAAGACGTCCAGGCTACCGAAGGAAATGCAGAATCACTTTTTTTTTTTTAAAAAAAAAACAACACGCTTTTCTTTGGCGCATGTTCTGGTATTTTTGCCATGCTTCTGCGCAAAATTGTATGGTAACGCCAGCAAGTTCCCTTAAACTTTCAAGGCATGTTACTGTTGATGGCATCTCTGTTGTGTATCACACCTTGACGTGCACAGGATACACACGCTGGTGCAGTAAACAGCTTGTGATCACAGTAAGCTCCATCCTCGTAAGAAAAGCAAGGGCTTAAAAAGCCAAGAATAGCTATTTCTTTTAATATTTAAATGAAGTTCTTGTATTCCTGAGATGAAAACTTTCAAGGCAAGAAGGCAATAAACAAAACAAAAATCCCTAAAATAAATCCTCCAGATCACATCAGCTAAATCCAGGCACTGCCAGATCAGTGGAAAGGTCAGATCTTATATTCACCAAAAACAAGAGGACACACAACAGGTTAAAATGCTACCGTCCGGCAATGACCGGCTCTAATCATACCAAGCCGATGTGTAAAACCATCCGCCTGTCCAAAAACAAATTAGACAACAGTGCTCTCTGGTACTTTATAAATACAGAAGAAAGGAGGGCTGTTTTATTGAACATAGCGAACAAACCTTTCCGTCCAGCTATACCGTGCAGCCCCGCGACTCTGCATGCACCGAGTAGCCTTACGCTGCTAATACAAAAGCTCAGTTTGGCAATTCCAGGCATTTTCAGTGCTCAACATACGCCAAAACTACCCACTCTCTGCCTCTGACTTTGGTCTCGTTCCAAAAGGTCCTTTTTTTTTTTTTTTTTTTTTTTTTTTGTCTTTTTTTTTTCTCTCTCTCTCTCTCTCTCTCTCGCTACAGCCGGTGCCACGTAGAGACGGGAGAGTTGGGCTCGAACATGGCCGCAGCCTCCAAAAAAGAGCCAAGTCCCAGCGTCCTGGCTTCCCCCTTCCAGACGGAAAACAAAATGGCCATGCAGCAGCCATTTTGTTTGCTGCGGGATGGGAGGGAGAAGGGAAGGGAGGGGAGACGCAGGCCAGGCGGGAGCAGGCGGGAAGGATGGGGGGGGAGAGGGAGGGAGAGGGGAGGGCGTCGATTCGGCAGGAACCCAAAAGCTCTGCAGCGATGCCCGGGCGCGTCCTCCCTTCCTCCCGCTGGGGCTGAATGGGTCCAGCCCCACCGCAGGACCCATGCGGAGGGATGGACATGGGGTCAGCTTTTCCATGCCTTCCCAGGATGGTTGAGCTCGAGGTGTACAGCCTGAAAGGGGTTATGCTTCCTTCCCCAGGCCCAGCTGGCACCTCCTTCCTCCCCTCTGGCACGGGCAGGCTCCTGCCCGGCCACCACCAGTACCGTAGGGCTTGGGCTCCGTAAGAGCTCCCGATGGGAGCTGTGCAGGAGAGCGGAAACCAACCCGGTAACGTCAAACTCCTGAACTTCCCTGGGCAGGAAACGGTGTAAATAACACCCGCAGGGAGGGGGAGAGGAACCCGGAGCAGGCAAGGAGGCCTTGAGGACGGTGGCTCGGCAGCAGTGTGGCCTCCACAACCTGGATCCTAACAGCATCTGCGGCGAGGAGGCCCAGGGAGGAGCGATCCGAGGTTTCCTCGCTTGCTCCCATCCGGATGAGCCTGCCTCAGAAACGGAGCCGCATGGCCGAGGCCCTTGCAGGGTCCGGGCCGGCCCATAATGACGCCTCCCCACTCTCCAGCACACCAGGGACAGTGCAGGCAGCTGCCCGGTACCTGCCCGTAACCTGGGGACTGGACTGTCCCCGTCCATCTGAGCATGCCGAGGATGGTGCTGAGCCACACCGAGCTCTCAGCCCTGCCCGCCCAGTGACCAGCCAGCTCTCTCCAGAAGCATCTCGTGAGCTCCATGACTTTTACCTGTCTTTCTGCCCTTCCATAGACCAACACCACAACTGCCTGCCTGGACCACACACCTACGGCTTGAGGGACCAGAGGAGTGTGGAGTGAAACCCTTTCGACCCTCTTCTCCCTAGAGCACAGAGCTGAGCTCCTAGTTAGCAGCCTTTCTGAAGAAGCCAACAAGACATGAAGCCACCACAGAGGTGAAGTCCCTGCAAGTCCTGACCAAAACCAGACAAGAGGCTGTTAGAGCAGGGCAAGCGCCCTACGACCTTGTGCGGGTACCCAGCATGGGAAGACCCTTAGGAGCACACAAAGCACCTCCTGGTCTTTCTGCTTCTGTAGGCAAGACAAGCAGTGAAAATCAGGACTATTCCCAGGATTTAGGATGGGTAAAAGTTCCCAGTTACAAGCCCTATCCCCTAAGGATGCAGGGAACTGGAAATGCCAAAACCTAGCACAGTTTTGAAGCTGTTACAGATCTGGTAGGAAAATCCTATAAGGAAGGTTGTTATTTGGACAAGGCACTTCGTGGCATATTCATGTGGGATAAATTTAAGCACTGGAGGCTGGACCTGCTAAGCTTTATCTAGTGAGTGGGGAGGGCAATTTCTCTGCAGAGTAATTCAGAGCAGAAACATAATGCCAACATCTTGAACTATCCTGTGAAGAAACCTAAAATCTTAAGATTTCTTCTTAATAACCACTATTCTTCATCATCTGAGCCTCACCAGCTTTCTGCAAAGTAACCCAGGTGAAAATTGTTGTGGATATATTGCTTAGTAATTTGCTGTGACTGATTAGTCCCTGAAAAAAAGCATCACCTGTAACACACTGTCAAGTGCCTGCCCACCCTAACTTCTCATGTGGGCTTGGTGGGGAGCTGTAGGGCCTCAGAGGTAGGTTTGTGCACTTTATGTTAACCCTGTAGTTTGGGAGATGTGAAGGTATTTGAGAAATCTAAGTTGGGTTTATTTTAATAGGATTTGGGAAGGCAAGGTTCATTTGAAAACCCTAGCCTTTGTACTGAAAGAATATTGCATTTCTTGTGCAATACTCTTCTGGGAAAAACATCAAGGCAGTTTGCAGAATAAAGACGAAAGGGCCTTTAGCGATAGATGAAGACCAAAGACGCCTATAGCCATAGATCAAGAAATGGCCACATGCAGCATGTCAGTTTGAAGCTAGGAATGAGAAACAATTTCAGCTGCTCTGACACCAATACTCTCTTCTAGAAAAACCCTGACATACTGAGGAACTTTATTTTTATCCTTCTTCTAAGTGAAAACTTACTATGAACAGGGCAGGGCAAGATACAAGCCAGGGTGTTTTGCCTTTCCCAATAACAGGGCCCCTGGATCAGTTAGGCAGCACCTTCCTGGTGGCTCCTGAGAGGGAGCAATAGGGGATTAGGAGCATGTGTGGGGCTGGGATTGCTGAAGATGTTAATAGCCCCCACAAAACTGCATATAGCCCCTCAGCACTAGTTGCTTATTCAATATATCTTACTGAAATGGTGGGGGGTGGTACACAGGGTGAAAGATGGGAATAAGAATTTAAGAGTAAACAAGAGGGGGGGTGTGCTTGGGAAGCTTATTCGCGTGGAGGGGAAGGCATCCGACGGCGTAAGCAAGGGAAGGAGAGGATGAACGCACAGGTTTTGTGGACCTGGGTTACTGAGAGAGCTGAGATGGTTTGCGTTAGGAGAGGGAGGTGTGAATACGATTAAAATGCTGGAGCTTTACAAAGGACAAGGGAGGAGTTGCTGAGCAGGGGGGATATTTTTGTAGCCTCCAATCTGGGCCGCTGTGGGCTTAGTAAACTGGTGGTAGATTAAGACGTGGTTATGAAAGGAGTGCCTTCTGCAGGACAAGCCACTCGCTTTTGGTGGGTTCTGCTTTCAGGTGCTCCTGCTGTGGCCTCACCAGAGCTCTCGCTCGAGGCTCACCCTTGACATTGCTGTTCAAGCTTCCAGAGTTGTGAAGGGCTTACTGCCCGGACAAAAGCCGATCAAAAGCCAGGAGCAAAGGATTGGTAAGGCACATGGGCCCACACTCAAGCCCCAGGAGACTCTCTTCCTCAGGGAAATAATCACTGAATGCAGGGGTTGGTGCTCGTTCTTCCACACGTGCTTGCTGCCAAGGATTGTCATTTGATGGGAGGCAGAGTGTTGTCTGACTTCAGATCAGAGCTGGGTGGGGAGGGTGAGACTCCCATTTCTGTTTGTGATCAGGGCTTGTGAGAAAGGGTCTGTGATGCTGTCATGGGTCTTGCAAGCCAAAGAACTCTATCCTTGTGCTTTAGCTCTATTTTTTTTTTTCCTACCCATATTGTAAAGCAGTGGAAATCAGCTGCTCATTATCATGTGTTTGAGTCTGTGGACTTCCTCAGCATCAAAACTTCCCCTCTGGCTGTTTGCTGGAGTCTCTTCAGGTCTTATTCTTCCGGTCTAGTCACATCCCAGCGAGCCCATACAAACACAGCCCCACCATCATCTCTCACATGCTCTATGGTCCCTGCCCTGGCCATTTTGCTCCTGGTTCATGAAATTTAGAGTGGTTGAAAATGTGAGTAAGAAGCAATGGGATTTTATTAATTTGCTGATGAGAAAAACTTTCCTTGTGAATGAGGAGAAATGGCATTAGCTTTTTTTTCCTTAGTTGGTGGGAGCATGTGAGTGAATCCAATTGCCTTCTCTGGATATTTAGATGGATTCTTTTTTTCTCCAGGTTTGTCCAGTGATACCTTTCCTCACTGGGCCTGACTGGTCTCTCAGGAGTCTTTAGGACTCCTCTAGTTGTCTCAGGGGAACTATGTACATAAGGCCGCAACAGCAACAACAAAATCATTTGGGAAAGAAAAAAACCCAGGCTTAACACAGCTGCATTGCCGAGTTCCTCCATCCAGTCTTAGTGAGTCACTTTGCCTCTGTTTCCTCCTTTGGGAGACAGATACTCCCTACCTGGGATGCTGAGAAGGTTAATTAGTTAATGTGCTAATTAAGCAAATGTGCTTTTAACAATAGAATTGCTTGAGGCAGTAGATCTCATGAAGGTTTAAGTCTAATGTTGGCTTTTACAAGGGTGGGCTCCCAGTTCTTATCAGCTGGGACACCTTGCCCTCCGCCAGAGAGAGAAGAATTGAACTTCTGTGCATCATTCATACTGTTGCCACAGCACATCTGAAGCACAAATGGCCTGAGTACACCCAAGCTCTTCCCTGTGTCCTGACCCAAACCACGACCCCCTGCCTGCTTCTCCCACCAAGGATGAAGATGCAGCTGGCTATCTTCTCGCAGACACAGCTCTGGGTCTCCAGCCCAAGGAAAGAGAGAAATCCAAGCTAGGGGTTTTGACAACATTGCTAGTCTTTTTGGTACATGCCCAGCCATCTGTTTGTGACCCACATCCCACGCAGCTCTGGAGGACTGCAAACACCCAAACGCCTCCTGTCTCTTCCAGAAGATGGACGGTGGTAGGGAGCACTTTGCCTGCTAAAGTGTGAGCTGACTTCACTTTCCACATCGCTGGGACCCACCTCAACCTGGATTTGGAGCTGCAGCTGCAAGCCGCAAGCCAAACTGTTTTAGACTGTGGCCAGTCCTGAGCTCATCCAAAGGCCATTTCATGCAGCTTCAAGCACCTTCTGTGTCTATAGAGACAACTGATCAATGGAGTCAAACCCCACAGCAGAGGCTGTAACCTAGTTTGGAAAGGTTCCAACAAAGATGTAACCCCCGGAGCTGATGGATGTTTTTTGCCTTACTCAGGCATGGATACACAGCATCCATCTAGAGCCTGCACTTCAGCAGGACACCAAAAGTTACCCCTTAAGAGTGAGACTGTCCTCAGGCCATCCTGCGTGGGCAGGATAGAAGAGAAATTGTGCCAGTTTTGATTCCTCGGGGAACCGAGGTCGAGTTTCCTTTTGAAATGTGTGACTAAATTCTCCTTCCACATCAGTTCTGCAAGCTCTGAAACTCTGCAGGTTTAGCTGGGCTCCTCCCCAGCTGGAAAAGAAAACGCAAGGCAATGTCACAGCCATTTCTTCTGTGTCACATTTGTACAAAGCAAAGGCCTAATCTTAAGAAGCTGAAAGTCATAATTAGGCAGGCAAGAACCTACAGTCTGAAAACTGCATCCCTCTTTCTAGTCTAGTCTGAGGCGTGTATTGTATTAGACTCTTAAGGGCTGAGTTTTCAGAGCTGCATTTTCAGAAATGAACTGCCATTGAAAGCAGGCCCCCTAAAATAAGCAAGATTAGCAAATGTTCCCACCTCCACCAGTTCTGACGATGACACCAACAGACAGATTTTTATCACCCTTTTGGCTGAGCCCTTCTGGAACTGTGGACATATTTTCTACAGGCAGAGTTCTTTACAAAACTCCCCTTTTCTAACACAGAAACTATAGAGATTCCTAATTGCAGCCAAGTTTGACCACAGATCCATCTCTCTTCCCTCTTTGTTGATGCAAAAATTCCTTGGAGAAATAATATCAATATGTCTTTGCTAATTGATGGTGTTGTGTTGGCTTTGACCCATCGGTTGACTGGCCATCCTCAACTGTCATTTCCTAAACCCAATATTTTTCTGCTTGTTTATCTTCCCTGGCCTTATTTGCACGCAGCCACCACCCAAAAACCTCTCTCTGTCCAGGGAGTAGGATTTATGGCCTCTGTTTCAGTAGCAGCAGAACACAGAACAATGTAGGGCCTATGCAAACAAGTAGTGCTGTTTTCTTTTGCTTTTCATTTATTCCTTAGTGGTAAATCAGTGCATTCCAAAACAAATGAAAATCAGAAGATTTAGGACCCAAAGAGCAGTCCAGAGCAATATAATAGGGGCTGAAGACAGGTTGCATTTACAAGCGAAGCAACAAGTACCCCTTGAAAGCAAATGAAATGTTTAATCTGTGATGCACACCTCAAATTGTTTCTGGCCGGTAGTGACATTTTGGCGCACTCTGCAAGTGGCAGAAGCTCAGGTGCCCAGATCACTTAAAACTACACACAGGAGAGATCTGGGCTGAGTGTACAAGCTGCCCCGGGTAAAGACTGTCTTTATCTTCTGTATGTGGACAGCACTTAGTACAATGGATCCCTCAAGAGACTCCAACAACCAAACGCGACACAAGAGTGCAGGTTCATGCAGTTTGAGTTTACAGGACAACAGGAATGGGAATTGTAACACTTAGGTTTTGTCCTGCCTCTGGCACCAAGCTTGACCTTTCAGAAGACCCTAAAGGACCCTGTAAGCTTGAGCTGCTGCATTATGAAAAGCACTGATCCGCACACCAGCTCCTCTCTTGACTTTGCTTTAGCCCAAGCCGGCACATTGGCCCGGCATTTGCAAGCCAATGCATGGCTGCCACGTGCCTTTTTGCATAGTTGGACAAGATTGCCAAGGAAAAGAAGGTGGAATCAATCCTCAGGATCCTTCACCAGCACCTATCAACTTTAACCAGCGTTCCTACAGAGCAGGACTGAAAGTCCAGTCCCTTCTGCGACCACATGGGGACTGTAAAACCCGAACGCAGGACCCCACCTGATGAACGAGACCTTTACGAGCCCGGCAGCCAAACATAATCCACCTTTACCTGCTCGCGGTAAAGCTGAGCTCAGATGAGCAGGCAGTGTCTGGAAAGCTGAGCTTATCAGCGTGTTACAAAGATCACTTTGAACTTTTGTTCAAAGCCCTTTGGAGAAGACGCCCACCCTCCCTCCAAAGAAGAGGCTTGGCCGTGCTGTTTGCAGCAATCGTAGCCGGTTCGTTGGCCGCAGCTCTCCCAGGGCTCCCTCTGGCCTGACCTACGCTGCTGAGCCCAGCGGGGAGAGGGAGCAGAGGCCGTCACGGCACCCACGGCTCAGAGCGAGCCTTGTTCTCAGCCTGCCTGGAGTGGCCATGGCAGACACGGATAAAAGCAGTGCCCGGGAGGCATCTGCCTGCAACGGGGCGCGCGCTGTTGATGCGCAAGGATGAACAGATGGGTTGATTACACAGGGAGAAATGGACACTAATCGTATCCAGATTCACCAGCTGCAGGATTTCCTCCTGAGCCCTAAAGGACAGGAAGCCCTTACCTGCTTCGTTATCCTGTCTCTGTTCATTAGACCCTTCCCCCGCCCTGGGAACCGCATCTCGGCTAATCCCCTGGGCAGGGGAGGGCCCAGACTGCAAAGCTGAGATCCAGATGGGAACTCCCACAGTGCTCAGGCATGGCTGGATCCAGCCCCAGGTCAGGGGCTTATCCTGGCTGTCAGCTCCGGCACAGCCAGGCTCTACCGGCTCGAGTTTCCCTACTGTGGGAGCTCATTGCCGGCCTCTTCTTTTGCCGTTGCTTCTCTGAACAGCCGGGAAGATTTCAGGACTAATGAGAGCAAGTTGTGCAATAAAGACTGCGTTGGGGTTCCACACATCGTGTGTCACCACGTCTCCGCTGAGCTGCAGCCGCTTCTGGGGTGGAGTCCAGTGTGTGTTGAACAGCACACGGCTGACGGAGCCACAAGCGAAGGAGCTTTTACAAATTTAAAACAGCAGAGGCAATTCCCCAGCAGGCCGTAGGACAACTGGCCAGACTGAACTGGGAGGTGATGTTGGAGCCCTTGTCTGTATTCCTATTCCTGGGAGATTGAACTATGCCAAGCGGTCGGGTTTCATCACCTGCTTAACTCTTGTGCAGTGCCAGCTTGGAGAAAGGAGCAAAACCCTCCTAGACCCCTGTATCCGTGTCCCTTTGTGTCCATCCCAGCTCTCTTCAGCCACAGTGATGTGCTCCCAAGGCAGCATGGCTGGAGGGATGGCCCCAGCCTGCGGGGCTGCTCAGCTCCCAGGGTCTTAGCCCAACCCTTCTCCCACGGCCAGGAGCCCTGGGAGCAAATGTGCAGAATTTCAAGCTGTTGATCGCGTTGGTGTCAGCACCTGCCCTGAATTTGGTGGAGTCTCCACATGAGGAGTGCAGCCTGCTTGAAAAATATTATAACCCAAACCGTTGTTCCGAGTCAGACTTTTAGGGACCCTCTCCCCTTGCATGCCCAGGGTACCTCCATTCTTAGCCCTCAGGCTTGTGTTGTCCAAATTAGCCTGCTCCCATCCTGCTGCCTGCTCACAAGCCATCCCAGCTCCATGCACCAGGATGCTACACGCTGCCCCTGTGACCTCCGTTCCCCTCGGCAGAGCCAGTGCCCAGCAGTGAGGAACCCAAGACTGAAGGAGAGGAGAACTGCTCCCTGAATTCTTGATGTTACTTCAGAACTTCCCTGCCCAGTCAAAGCCACTTCACGTCCCCACCCCAGCACTAAAACATCAGCATGGGCCATCCTGTGGGTTCAAACCAGACCCTGAAGATCCTGGCTGAACAGTCGACCAAGTCAAAGGTGGCCATGGCTGCCCAGCAGAGCCCTTGAGATGGGAGGAGGAGGAAGCATGACACTTGTCATGGTCTTGCAGGTGAGGAGAAACCTCCTGCATGGGCTGGGGTTGCCCTGGGATGCACGGCCATCTCCCTTGGCCTGGTCCTCCATCCCCAAGCCCCACCGGATGGCGACGCTGATGTGCTGGCAGCAGCCACAGGATAGAAGGGTGCTGGTGGGAACGAGCAGGAGAGGTGCTTGCAAAACTGCCACCCCACAGCCTGGCTACGGACCTCCCAAAACCACAGGGTGTTACATACGGGGTGATTTTTGGTCATCATCATCACAATAATATAATACCTACCTCTTATTCCCCACAGACCTCACTTTACGCAGCGTGTTGGTCGTGCCCTGTGCTGGGCTACTTCTTCTCTTATATTTTCTGCAGCCAGGACTATCTTGCGAGCAACCTTAGCACACCAAACCCAGCGTGCATTAGCCCCGCGTATCTCACGGGCTTTCCAACCGCAAATCCAGACAGCACAGCTCAGTGCCCATGAGCAGCCCTACAATAACAAACCGGCCGCTTCGCTTTGTCCTCCCAGACCTCACCTTTTGCAGCAGCCAAGTAACATCAAAGATAAACAGTAGCCATGAGCAACTCCACAATAACAAACCAGTACTACAGAAAAAAGTGGAGGGAAATTACGGAATGAAAGAGGTGGCAGAGAGAGAAAAAAGAACTGCAGGAAGGAAAATAAACGATATTGATTCTTCTGAGGACCAACTGTGGAGTGGTATGGAGGGCGAATCAGATCTGGGTACCTCTGGATACTGTATGTTCCTCACGGTGCATGAAGCTGCTAGCATCAGCTCTCCCTTGGATGGGTTTCTACAAGGATCCCGTTAAACTCGTGTCCCCAAATCCGTTGGAACCATTAGTGGAGAGGCTGAGGACGGAGCCCACAAAGACCGAAGTCAGTCTCCCTGCCTTCACCCCCTCTTTCCCCACCAGAAGTGGCCACTGGAGTGGTGAAGCTGATTACATGGATGGTCCAGCATGGGGGAAGCTGGTCCCCTCAGGTCTGGCCTGTGGCGACACAGAGCGCGGCATTTTCTGCAACTGTAAATCAGAGTTTTCACCAATGCAATTTTTGCTCTGAGGTGGGGTCTTGGGTTTTTTTTAAAAAAGGGGGGGGGAAGAAATCACAATCCAAAGTCTGCCTTGGCCAAACCTGGCCCTTTTAAGGAAAGGAAATTTCCCAGAGTCCCCCTTGACAAACCTGGAGGCCCAATCCTGCTCTCAGGAATGTCAGGGCAAATCCAGAGTGGCTCTGCTGAGTGCTGGGGGGGGTTATAGGAGCTGAATGAGGCTCAAGCCTTGGAGAAAAGCTCCTGATCTTCCGCCTGGAGATGGAGCAGAGCTTGCACCAGAGCAGCCTGAGAGCAAAGGCCATAAAGAGCAGAAAGATCCAACTCCCAATTTCAAGAATTCATCCTTTTTGCTGAGCCATGTTCTGGAAGCACGAGCTCTATTTTGCTGCGAGCTGTGTGGAATAAAACAGCTGCGTCCCTTGGCTGGATGGCTCTTCCAGGGGTGCCAGATGTTTTGCTTAGGACACGTCAGAAGTGTCTCACTTGAGTTCAGACTTTCTCTCCCCTCGGGCTGCCCACTGCAGAGCCCACTGGAGCTTCGGCGGGTTTTTTTTATATCTGCTCTCCACCAGCTC
>VFFE01007624.1:1908796-1923254 GCA_008921705.1 Burhinus oedicnemus | reverse complement strand
CGCCAACCCACCCCAAAGTCTTTGTTCTTCCAAAAAAAAAAATAAAAAAAATAATAAACGTTGGGATCGGAGCCGGAGGGAGCCCGGAGGAGGTTTCTCCGCGTGCGCGTCCGAGTGCGTGCGTGCGTCTGTCCCCTCTCCCGTCCCTCTCCCCAGACGGCTCCGCTCGCCTTGTAAAACTTTGCGGCGTGTGACGCTGCTCCGGCCTCCTCTGGCAGCCTGACAAGAGCCGCGCCGCCCGGCCGCAGAGCGCAGGCGGCTTTTAAGGGAGAAACTCCATTCCTCAAGATGAGAGAATTAACACGTTTTCCAGCAAGGGACGGCGCCTCGAACAACGGCTGCTGCGGCAACGATGCAGACCCTTCCCCGCGCCAGCCCGGCCATCGGGTCGCAAGCCAAATCAAAAGCCAAGGAGACTTTTTCCCTCTCGCCGGCTCGCCGGGACTCCTGCTCCTCCCCGGGGACAGGGGGGCCCGGCATCGTGCAAGAGCCGAGGGAGGCGTGCGGGGACCATGGGGAAAGACATCTCGGCCGACCCCGGCCAGCCTGTGCCGTCACCTCTTTCTCCCAAGGCCCGGGGTCTCCTCGGGGTGGGACAAAAGGCCGCCGGCTCTGTCCGAGAGCATTGCCATCCCGGGAGGGGATGGGGGTGGCTCAGCTTGGGGGGGATTTGAGGGAGTTCTCCCCAAAAAAAGGGCCCGCAGCAGACACAGAGGAGCGTGGAAAGCAGCTCTTCCCCTCCTCTTACAAGCCACCGCCGCCAGCGTGGCAGGACAGGCCACCGCTCCGAGCTTTCCCGCCATGCCCTTTGTGGCCTTTTCTCCTTGTTTCCAGCTGGGATTTCCCTTGTCCAGGGGGGATGAATCCAGCACAACCCGACTCCTCCATAACTTCCCACTTTGGGCGAAGACCATCCCAGGGGACGGGGCCACCCCGCTCCCAGCGAGGAGGGGGCTGTGAGAAGACAGGGGACAAGTCCAGGGCCACCGCGCCGCCGGCACCTGGGTCCGGTCCAAGTCCCCACCCTGAGCATTTCCCGGCACCAGCCAGTCCCACCTCCCCGGCGGCAGGATCTCCTCCACGAGGGTTATTTTTTTTTTTTATTTTTTATTTTTTTTAAAAAAAGAATTATTTGCCAACGTGGAGCTCGGCGCTGCGGGAGAACAGCGCAAACAGCCTTATCGAGGGCAGCCGCCCCGCCGGGGCACTTCCTCGCGGGCGGCCGCAAGACGGGGCCCCTCCATCGCTGCCGGGGCTGGTGAGGGGGATATCGGCAGCCCCTGACCTTCCCGCTGACCGGACACCAGGGTGATGGGCACCGTGCAGCCACCGGGAGAGGTCTGCTCGGCTGCTTTCCTCCCGGCTCCACAGCGGGGAGAGCAGCACGGGCGGGTAGGGGTTTGGTTTTAATTGCAGGGTCTTTAGCAGGACAGCTCTGCAGGGGGCAAAGGGAAGGACGACGCAATCCGTCCGAGCTCAGCCGCACTTTCCCTGGGCACAAGGCCTTCACCGGCACCTCGTTGCTCCCCAAATCCTGCCAGACCCAAGCACCCAGGCCCCCCGGAGAGTCAGGGCAGCCTTGACCCGAGTTTCCCTCTCCCGGCTGTGGTGGCTGCCTCCCTTCTCCCCCCAGCAGCTGGGAGCAGATGAGGCCAAAGTCCCAGCAATCTCCGTTTTCCACTGAGGGCCGATAAACCACGCGGGCGCAGCGCAGCAGCGATCTCCACCCATCCCGGTTTTGTGCAGGAGAGAGTCAATATTTAAACCCGAGTTTGTTTCCTGGGCAGACAGGGGCTGCGTAGGGGAGAAATCTCCGGCTCCATCCTGGGCGCCAGACCCAAACCTCCTCCTACACCGGTTCATTTGTTCTCCCGACCGCAGGTTTCACCCCGGATCCCCTCTCCTGCAGGAGCGGGGCCCCGTCCCCATCAGCTGTGCTACACGAGCACCAGCTGCGGGGTTGAGCACCCGCTAACGGGGCAGCAATTTAAGGGAGGGGGGCAGCTAGCCAGGGTTTGGGTTGTCTCTTTGTCTGTTGCTGGTGTAGATGCTGTCCCCATGGTGGGACACCTCCACTGAAGGACAAGAGGAACCAGGGTTAGAAACAGGAGGAGGTAAGGAAATATTTAATCATCCTATGAATGGCAGCCTCTGCTTCATATAAGGCAGCGCTTTTGAAACCTGGTTTTCATTTAAATTGATCAAAAGTTACGTTCGGGTGTTGCGTTTCCAGCAAAGCTTGTGGGTCCCAGTAGTGGAAATCATAGGCAGGACGCTGGCTCTGGTGTGGATTTAGGTGAGTTCCTTAAAGGAAATAGCACGTGTCATTGCAGGGGCTGCAGCCAGGCTGCGCGTGGGGTGTAGGAGGTTTTACAGGCATGTGACCAGCAGAAGGTGGCCTTCATTTTGAGGGTAAAGGCACATGTTCCTGAGCAGGTGTTATGTGATCCGGGAGATGCGATGCCCAGCGTTGGGGGAGGCAAGAAACCAGCTAACGCGCTAAAAGGCCGGTGGGGAAGGAAGGACCCTGTGAGCTGGGCAGGGGAGGATGGAGCAGCTGAGCCGACCTGACAGATCTGACAGCAGCAAAGGGTCTCCATCACCCCTTCCACAATTGCTCAGGTCAATTTTAACTCCAAATACCTACTTGCACGTACGTTGCTTCAAGCAGCCAAGCCCACTGCTGCCTCCACCCTTGCTCCAGGTGCTCCCAGTTGGCTCAGCCAAAACCTGCCAACCTTCTTATGGAGCTGAGGAAGATCCAGAGGGAATCCCAGTTTGCAGCAGCTGGTTTAGCCCTGGCTTTGTGGAAGAAACCAAAGGAAATGCCTGTCTTAAACTGAAACCTTCCCCAAGTGAGGGAGCCAGTTATGCAAAAAAAAAAAAAAAAACCAAACCCAAAATCCCCCCACTTTTTAACAAAAGAAACACCCAAGAGTTGTTTTATAGCTGTATTTTGGAGCATAGTTAAATCCTCTTTGAAATAATCTCGGGTGTTAGGGAACATGCATTATTTCACTTCTGTTACCATAACATAACCTGTATGGGAGGAAGGGAGGACATACAGGACCAACTTCACGACACCGAAGGGAGCTGGGTGGGAACCACCGGTCCCAGCACGTACCAGCACTGTCCCACAAGCCCTGGCTGGAAGGTGTGGATCAAACCCGTCTGATGGAGGAACACCCCTGTGCTGTGGCAGGTTGGGGTCCCCAGAGGACCAGGATGGGATGTGACCCCATCTGCTGCTGCATCAGTGCACAGGAACCTGCTCAAGGATCCCCAAACCTCTTCCCAGGGAGTGCAGCAACATCTCTGTGCAAAAGACTGCTTCGTGGGGAAACCAAAATGGGGGAAATCTGCCTGGCTGCCATGACAGCCCAGACTGGTGCAAAAAAACCTTGTTTGGGGAGCTGAGGATAAATCTGCTGCCACCGGTGAGGTCTGCTACGGAAGGGCCAGCCATGCTGCTCTGTGCGTGAAGAGCTCTTCACGCCGATGCCTTGCAAGCCTTTGGCCAGCACAAGGTTTATTCCTTTACTCCAGACAGCAGTGGACTGAGTGTCGCCCCTGCGAGGCGAACCCTTCTGTGTGTAGCTATTAGCAGGACGCTAACACGCAGCTCCGCATCCATCAGCAAACCGGCAATGCTCAGGCTCAGCAGAAGCCCGGTGGGTTCGTGGTCCTGCTGGCTGGGAGATGCTCATGCAACGTAGCCGGGCCGGTCCAACCCAGGACCCATCTCCCCTGAGAAATGCGTACAGGCTGCCTGCCCAGGTTACACCCAGCAGCTCTGTTGGGTGTATCCCAAATACAGCCCATCCTGCTGCAAAAAGTCTTCCCAAAGCAGTTACCATCTGCAGCGCACATCCCTCCCCAAGTGCTCTCTCTCCATGTCCAAGTCCCAGTACTGCCCTGGAGCTGAGCCATACCTGTCCCTTTGGGACTGCGCTGCTCTTTGTAGTGGGACTGTTTCCCTATTCTGTTTGGATACTGTAATTTCCTCTTCGGGCCCACGGGAGGTGGTGGGCTCCCTAGTGTTCAGGTAACCTCAAAACTTTAAATATGGATCGCAGGGTTGATCTCACCCAGGATGAGCTACCTGCCACACAAACGTTTGCCCTCTCCAGGAGAGATGAGACGACAGGCTGGTCAGCTGGCGGAGCCTTCCCAGCAAGGCGACCTTGATCCCTTGCCGCTTCTCAGCTCAGGCAGAACGAAGCAGTCTTTTGTCCCTGCATCTCAGGGCCGGCTCGTTTAGTACCTGGGCATTTTCTGCTTGCCCAAACTTCCCCAGCAACTCCAGAGCTACAGCCTGGACCAAAGAGACAACTCCCTTCTGCCTGCTCTGCCACACATCCCGGTTGAGACAGCCATGAGGATGGGGCTTTGGTCCAGCTGGAGCCTGAAGCTAGATCTCCGGAAGCCAACTTGTTGCTGACCTTGCTGGAGAGGAGGTGTCTTGTTCTGGCACCATGGACTTCAGATCGAAAAGAAAAAATACACATATATCGAAACAAGCTTAGGGTTTCTTGAGGAGTCCAAGTTCATCACCTCTCCCCGTGAGCCGGGGAGTCAGTCCATGGGGAAGCAGGCGGCTGGCATGGGCGCTCTGCGGAAGAGCAGGCTGGAGCCACGGAAAAGCTGCCCCTGAGGAGGAGAGAGCAGAGGGTCAGGACAGTTGTGCGGAGACCCAGCCAGGGAATTGCAGCTGGGCTAGCAGGGACCAACTCGTGCCCACCGCAGGGCTGCAAGGCCTGAGCACCCCGGAGGAGAAGTCAGGGTTAGAGCCCTGTGAGTGCTGCAGTTGGGCATTTCCCCCAGGGATGACTGATGGAGATGGGCAGAGCCATCTTGCTTTGCTGTGTGCAATGCATTTGCCAAAAGTTCCCAGGCTGCAAGTTCAGGGCATGTAACAGGTAGACCAGTACTGCTATGCCTGGTACCAGTGCCAGAACTGGAGGGATGGAAACAGGTTATAGAGCACATCAAGGATGCGGCACAGGGACTTCCTGGGCAGTGCTGGAGGCCTTGGAAAGGAGCAGATGGAGCCCAAAGCTCTGTGTGTGCCTTGCTCTCTCACCTGAGCACTGAGATACCTCCAGCAATGGATCCAGGATGTAAATGCAGGAGCGTAGGGAGGGAGGCCGGCACGCAACCTGCATGGCAATGAGAAAGAGCTGAGACGGTCTGTACAGATGTCACATTATCCAGACAGGTAACACAAGAGCAGCGGTTAAGTGTAAGCGAGGACACAGAAACAGTGTCTGCACCAGGCTGAAGGCCAAATGACCAACTCGTTATTTACAATGCAACAGATCATGTAATTTAATTACCCCTGGAGTGTACAAACAAGGAGCGTTACCTGGATACACTGAATCCAGGACGATATGCTGTATCTACACCTTCAAGAGCAATCAGATAGCGAGACTTTACACCAGCAGCTTGGATCCAGTCCCCTTCCCACAAGCACAAATGCAGAAGACTTCTTGTAGCAGTGGGATTGGGAAAGCTAGCTTGGTCCTGCTCCTGTCTGCACCCACCACCGCATTAAGAGCTTTGCTTTCCCTTGTGCGGCTCCCTGGAGCCCGCATGGTCCCTTTGATCCCTCCTGCCTCCGGTCTTGTTCAGATCGGACCACAGCACCACCGCTCTCCCTATTTCTCTCCACTTCGGCTTTTATGCTGCTCTTGTCTGTGCCCTCTGATCTAAAATTATAAGCAACCTGGGACAGGAAACGAGCCAACTCTGCAAGGTGCCATATAGTTTACGGTTCTGTATGAAAGCTTTACGATCGTTAGCAGAGGATTCAGACAACAAGGGGCTTGAAGAAAGGAAGGGAAAGCCTTAGATCTCAGTGTGATGGACATACCCACAGTTGTTCACTGCCATGAGATCTCCCACGAGAAGGAATGGGTACGTCAGCATGCTCACAGCGATCTGAAAGCACAGAAAACCGGTAGCCTCTCTAATGTTCATCATGTCAAAAAAGCTAGTTCCAGCTTTTGCACATTAACAAAGTTACTCTCATCTTTGGATACAAAGTACAGACCAGCCATTGTCCCCAGACCACGAGCTCTCACCCCACAGCAGCCGGAAGAGGAGAGATGACATGGCAGTTGCCTACGTACCCCCATCACGAATTTTGTGTAGCTCCGGATCACCGATGCCTGGCTGAACTGGAAAGAGAAACCAGAGGGATTGTGGAGGAGGTGGATGACACCAGGCTGTCACTGTCACTACATGACACCCCTCTGAGCCTGAGATGATGGGTGTGGGGCAGGGGAAGAAGGCAGAAAGCAACGGTAACCTCACAGCATCCCAGCTGAGAATGCGGGAAGACATTTGCTATCAAACGTGATCCTCTAAACTGCAGCTGAAACGCAGCCCTGAGCAGACACTGCATCTTTAGCACTTTTACAGTGTTTTATCCAAAGCCCAGTGCCTGTTTGTATTAAATTATTAATACTATAATAAATTATTAACCTCCCATTAACTCCTTCCAACTGCAGGTGCTTGGTATGGGCCCCCCAGACCCTTCGCTAGACACTTCCACTCACGTTATCGTCCACCGCGTAGGTGTTGATGAAGTGAGCCAAGAGGTTGCAGCACCAGAGGAAGATGACATCCCCCAGGATGTGAGGGACTAAACCGCTGCAACAGCAAAAAGAGGGGCGTGAGGTGCAGAAAGGTCCCAGTACCACCTTCCAAGGTGCCCAGCCCGCCCTCCCTCCACCAGTGTAAAGGAACCCCACTCCCCCAAAATGCATCTTTACCTTGGGAGGAAATGAAGGGAAAAGGGGAAATTTCAGGGAAGAGCTTGCCTGGCCTTCAAACATGGTCCTACGTGCGCTGCCAGCTGATCCGGCTGGGGGATGCTCTGGATTAGGAAGTTTGGGATCTGTCATGTGGGCACAACCCAGGCAAGTCCCCTTGTTCTACCCCAAATCCCTCCTTGGCCCAACTCCTGCTCTGAAACCCAGGCAAGACACAGACGAAGCAGGTTTCTGTTCAGCTCGTTTTGCGGATGCTCTTCAGGATGCAGAAGGAGAATCACGGAATAACGGAATTTTCAGAGTTGGAAGGGACCTCTAGAGATCATCTAGTCCAACTCCCGTGCTAATGCAGGAAGGCCTAGAGCACATTACTCAGGACTGCATCCAGGAGAAGTTCGTCTCTTTGTGGAATCTCCCTCCTTTTAGAAATTAAAATGAGGGGGGTTGTTCCTGCAAAACCTGCTCTACTGCAAAGTGGCATTAACCGGGGGCAGCACTCCAGTCCCTGATTTTCCTGGTCCCTGCTGCCACCTGAGAGCACGAGGATGTGGGGTGACATGCTACTTTGGCTTCCCATCAACATGCCACCTAGGGCTCCCAGCATCACAAACACCCCGGGCTTCCACAACTAATGGCACTAAAACATTAAAAAAAGCATTTCAGAGGGTTTCTTCAGTTTGTCAGAGCTCCTGCAGCATCTGTTGTACCAGCACAGGCATTGAGTGCAGGGCCTCCTGCTTTGGCTGCGCAGTCGTTCCACTGCAAAAGCATCCAGGTGTGTGTTAAATCTGCCTGTTTCACCAGCAGATATGTTCAGTTCTTCTGAAAATGAGCCTGTTGAGCCACACGAGGGTTTGCTGGGCTGGGAAGAGCCACCTCCAAGCACACTAGTCCGAGTTGGTTTTTTTCCCCAAACACAACGCTGCCTCTGTAGAGCAGGGGACCAGTTTTCTCTCCTGCTTATGGTCGCTGCAGCAGCAGAACAGCAACTGGGGCTCTGATCCAGTCTGCTTTGCTTGCTTGGTGTTAGGGTCTATGCTTTTTGGAGACAACCTGTGTATCGTCAAGGCCCTGGCAGCTCTGGAGATGCAGCTGAGGTCTCAGGGGCTAGGCACAGCAGAAGTCTTCAACAGAAGATCTGCTGGCTTAAAAGATGTGACACATGAGAGCAACGGACAGGACAAAGAAATCAAAGCTGTCTGGTCCCAAAGAGATGGCCTGCTTTGCATTTAGCATTCAGCCTTTGTAAAAAAAAAATCCTTTCTCTAACTCAAAGTCAAGTCTGAAGCAGACTCTGAGCTGCTGCAGATACAACAGGGGCTTAATAAAGACCAGAAACAGGGGGCTGGTCCAGGACTGGACCATGGCAGCCAGGTATGTAAAACCTCACCCATCTGTTGATAGAGAATTGCATCGTTTGTTCCATTTGCAGTAAGGATCCCATCCCTCTCTCTCCTCCATCATCAAAGTAACGATGGATGCTGGGCCTGAGTTTATGGGCTGACTGGAGACCAGGGGTCTGAGGGTGCTACAGAAGGGGACCCAAAAACCCAAATTAATTTGTGCTACAGCTCTCGCACCTGGTAAGATATCCAAGGAGATGTGGACTAGGAGTATTTTTAGAAGATGACAAGTCATTAAAAGCTGAAACAGCAGCAGGCAGATGGTGAAGCCTGTGATGTATGGTGATGCCACCCGGCAGGAGAGACCCCAGGGCCAGGCAGGGCTGGGACATGCCATCTTCGAGGTGATGGCACGCAGCAGTTTCGGAGCCCCAGGAACATCAATCTGACTGCTGGCAGGCAGGAGAGTGCTGCAGATACCAGGGGAAGCAAGATTAAGTCCATCCCCTGAAAAGTCTTTATCTCTAGCCAGGCATACATCCAGAGCGAGCGTGTGCTGCTGTTACTGCTGCGTAGAGGTTATAAGGCCATGAGAAATAAGTGCACCACAATGATTTTAAGGGAGTGGATGTGTTTGGATTGCGTTAGGGCCGTGAGCAGAAAAGCAGCAGTTTGGTCCTACAGATGCAGTTTGTGTTGCCCTCACGGCAGTGTGATTTCCTAGCGGGGCTGTAGAGCATGTATAACTTCAGAGCTCTCCTGGGACGTTTTGGGTTGTGTTAAAGCCCTTCCTGTGAACTATTAAGTTTAATTAGGCTACCAACAGTGTTTATTTTATGTGGAGGAAGGGAATGCGGCGGCTCCTTTCACGTTATTTCTTCAGGAGGTGGAGGAGAGGGAGGACTGCTGAGCAAGCGTGCTCCAGTCGTGCCCCGTGCACAGGGAACACCCCAGAGGAACCTGTATTTAATGGAGGAGATCTGGGGCTGCGCAGCTCGGCAGGGAAGCTGGGGGCTGCAAAAGGAAGATGCAGTAACACTCAGCTGATGGGGATGGGAAAGGACACAGTGAGACCCCCTGTGATTCCTCGCCTCTTCCTGATGCGTTCACGTTTCATCTGGAGGCCCAAATTTTGTGACTGCAGAGCCAAAGGCATCAGGCTTGAAAACCCCTCCTGAAATTTCAGAGCTGCCTTTACTGTTATTAACATAATAAAGCCAGTTATCCCCCCACCGGGAGCAGAGACAGCAGGTGGTTCTGCTTTTATATAGATGTGAAAAAAAGGCAAGAAGTGTTAATTAAGGGTTCAAGCAAAAAGGTGTCCGCTAGACTTCCACTTCAGCGACGCCATCAATTCACCGTGCTTCGTAAGCAGCTGGAAGCGCCTTTCAGCTCTTTCTGGTCCAGGCAGCGATGCCGCTGAGCTGGGCAGCATCACGCTCCCACCGTACAGGCAAACCTGCTGCCAGCATGAACTACCTGCTCATTACAAGCACCCACGGTGCTCTTCAGAGGAATGTGCTTCTTATCCAGACCCTGGCTTTTACTTCAACAAGGGGTCTCATTGTTGCACTTGATCTTGGTGCCTGTTGTACAAACAAATGCTTTAAATGGCCCTTCACTGAAACACAAAGAAGCACCAGGGGGAAAAGAAAGGTAAGAAGAAAATACAGAGTTTTCTCTGGGCTCTGAAGGTTTGATTGAAGATAAGATCTGGGGCGAACCTAATGGTCAAACTGGAGTGCTGTCAAAGGTACAGATTTAATCTGCGCTCATGGGAGTGATGTGAGCGTCCCGCGGTCAGACAAGGTTTCAGATGGGGGAGCTCAGCAGGACTCTGAGGTTGGCAGAGCGGCTAGGAGAGCCGTCGGCACCTTTGGACTACGGGAGAAAGTATTTAAACAACTCACGTACACAAAGAATCCCAGGATCCCTTCTTCCTTAAATATCCTGCCAATGGCGCTGAACACACCACTGCCAAGAAAGGAAAAGAGCTATAAGCGTGCAGGGTTTGCTCTGTCTCTGTCCTGAACAGCTTTGCATGTGCTCTGCAGCCACCAGCCATAGCAGTGTCCCCCCAAGAAGCCACCAAGGCAGCAATGCAGCGGGCAGCTCTGTTCTGCTCCTTCTCCTCAACCCCTTAAGGAGGGTCATGTCTGCATTCTGCCAGTCCGCAATAACACCTGGGACAACCCTCAGTTTGCTGACAACTGTTTAAATGCTGAAGCTAGAAGAGCTCTGCTTGGCTTTGTGTGAGTGGATACACATGCCGCAACTACAGCACGTAATATGCTTTGATTAGGCTGACTCTCAACCCAAGAACCCCGTCCTGCCTCTGGGAGCGCGCGCTGGCAGTCGTGGGCTAGCTGCAATTGTCTGGCATGTTTTCAGGTAACCGCCTGTGTAGTTTTGCCATGCAGAGAGGCAGGTATTACTGAAAAAGTCTCAGAAAAATCTTGCTGTGTGACCAGCAAGGTGTATTACAGCCACCAAAATCCCCATGGGCACAAGGCAGGACAGAGCCCAGCCTCCCCGCATACCTTCGCCCCCAACTCCATCTATCCTCTAACCACAGCTCAGACTCACTTTTTGGTCTCCCAAACCTCCTAGGTTTCCTTATCTCCCACTGCATGGGAGTATCTGGCACCACTGACTCCCAGACTTGCAATTCTGTGTGCCCAAACCCTTCAGAGCTGCAGCTGCTCACCTGTATTTGACTTCCCGGCCTACGAACTGGACCATGCAGCGCATAGAGATCACTAGGAGGAAAGAAACATAGGGCTGATAAAGCAATAAATCCCATTTGGGTTGCAATGGATGTGAAGTAAAACACAACCTGACCCTCCTGCCCTCCCTTTCCTCACCTCCCATCACCTCCAGCTCCTCTCCATGGTCCTCATCACTGCCAGACTCTTTAGAATCCAGAGCTCTCCCCTAGCCTGTAAGTGACAGGACGGATTTCTGGCCCTAACCCCAACGGGATCTCCAAGACAAGCTCTTGGATGGATGGGAAGAGAGCACCTCACTGCTCAGCTGGGTTAGTCCCTGAAGGCCAACCCAAGCATCAGCCTTTCCAAGCGACTACTCGAGACCTGCATGTTCTGTGGTTTGGTACGATGCCATTTCTGATAGAGAAGCACATGGAGTAAATGGGTTTTTGGGGTGATCCCCAGCCAGGGCAAGGCTCCTCAGTCTGGAGAGGGCTGCCAGGCAGAGGGACAGCACTCACCGTGCAGCGGATGTGAGACAACCCGGGACATGCACTGCATCATCATCTCGTGAGATGTCTGGGGAGGAAAAAACCACAACTGTAAGAAAAGCTGCACGGCTCCACCTGCACAGATCAGGCCCTTTCCCTTACTGTAGTGAAACCCATTTCGGATCCTTTTGAAATCTGTTGTTCGTGGTAAACCTCTATTCCGATGAAATATTTCATAGCTGGACAAAGAGTGGCTACTAAATACCATGGCCTTGTCACCCAGCGTTTCTCTCCAAGTAATATCACCCACATTTTAAGCTTCCTTTGCTCTCCAGGCACATCCCCAATGCGATCTTCCCGATGACTTGTTAACATGCAATATCCACTTCTCACCTCTTTCACCACTTTCCTAAGGGAGGTCTTCACATCATCCTTGTTAGAAACATGCTCCATGTCTTCCAGTGGAAAGGCCTGAGTGGGAAGAGAAGAAATATATGGTGAATACTGATGGAAACGCTGACCCACAAACCCTCAATGTCTGAGGACAGGACGAAACTACAAGCAGTTGTGCTCTATATAGGAGGAGAAAAACAGGCGAGAAGGAAGGATGGAAAGCAAAACAGGGGAAGAGAGGGGTCATGAAACTGCTTACAAAGGGCAAGTGGTTGTTCAAATTAAATATTCTTTAGGAAGTAAGTTTTGGGGTTATGGGCACTGTTCTCCTCCTGTCCTGGAGGACTATACAATGCCCTTAGGAGATGGAGAGGGATGGACACTCTATTCCTCCACATGCAGTCGTGGCTGGGTGCAGGAACGCGCAGGCTCCCTGGCTCTGCTGCAGTAGCACCGGCCGACCCTGCAAGCTGATTTATGGAGGGAGAAGCCGACCTTTACCTTCTTCACGCTCCCCCTGGTGATGGTTGATAAAGTGCTTGAGATGAGGCGAGGAGTAAGACCACGGAAGAGGCCTCTTTTCCCATCCACTTCCACAATGTGTCTGGCTGGGTAAGAAAACACCAGGCTGCCATCAGTCGGGAACCGGCCGACTCGTGGAGAGCACCCCAAACACCCCTGGCATCCAGCCGAAACTGTATCGGAGCCCAGCATGGCAGCCGCTCTGTGGTCCCACCGTAAGTGATTTATTATAACGGTCCTAAATAAATTTCATATAGGATGCAAAGAATTCTTAAGTATTCCATCATATCTGTCTAAACTGGAAGGATAGCTCCAGTATTTTGGGCTACTTGATCATTTTGCTCACCCAAAAAGACTACAAGACAGTCTGGACTGAACCAGGGTAGGGAGGGACGATCTCATGTGTTGTGCAGTATCACCTCCGACCTCTGCCCTGAGGGGTTGGACTCAGGGTTAATATGGATCTCACAAACCCAGGTTCAGCTCCTGCCCACCACCTTCTCCCAGGCAAGCTTCCTCAGGTCTCCAACCAAAAATCAGCCAACAGATCCAATTTCTCCCTGAGGTAACAAGGTGGAATACAACCCACCGCGCGCTTGTGGGCACTAACTGCTCCTGCCCCCATCCTCTGCTGTCCCAAGTGAAGCCAGGAAGGCTCTGTACATCTCCATCATTCATCCACTGTACATCTGTTTGGAAAATCCATCTTCCAAAGGGCAGCATCGGAGCATTTCCAGCCCTGGGTGTTTGCAGTGGTTACTTACTGCTCCTGCACTGGGTCCCCCCCACCATGGGTACTGCTGTCCAATTTTGGGATCGGTCCAACTTGGGACTGTACGCTGCCCTTCCCCGCAGCAAACCCGCTGTGAAAGCAACCCCCAAGGTCACAGAGTATTCACCTGCCTCTCCTGTGCTGCTCCACCCGCAAAGAGAGAAAAATAGAACTTTATTTTCCTTCTAAATGTATTACCTTCCCTTTTTTTGGTATTTCTGTCCCTTTAGGGCTTCATCTACAACACAAATGAGCAGGGCAGGGGGCCAAGTTATTGCAGGGCTGTTCTGTAGCGAAGAAAAGCGCATTGCTGTTTCTAACACATGCAAAACCCTCCACCAACAAACCCCTACGCCACCTAAACCCCCACCACCCTCTCAGCTACGGTGTAAACCTGGAGTGACCTGCCACGGGACAGGGATGCAGCACCAATACCGGGGCCACCACCTCCCTGTCCCCAACAACAGGTGGGTAAATATGATGGCTTTGCAACTAGTCGTAGTGGTTCATGTCTCATTGCAGCCTCAGGATGATCCCAAGGGGGGAGGCGGAAGATCAGCTTGGTTGACCCGGCAGCTCCCAGCCCTGTTTTTGGGCAGGACCTCGCACTGGCAAGGAGAGATGTTTGCTCACCGTAGGTGAAGAAGCCGGGCAGGTACAGGACTTTCCTTCCCAGCACGTTTCTTCCAACAGTTGGAGGTAGTGGCTCGTGCCCGACCTGCAAAAGAAACCCCATGAGCAGGTACCTCTCCTGGCGTTCCTGAAGCCCCCGGGCCACGGGGTCTCGATCCCAGCATCCGTGAGCTGCCAAAGGGCCACGTCCCCCCCCATCACCCTCAGATACATGGGATCCCCAGGGTACAGGGGGTCCCTATTATAGGGCTTCTCAGAATACCCACTATATAGGGGTTTTCCTGTCCTTCCTTATATAGGAGCCCCCACCGCAGAGGGTATCCTCATCCCCCCCCATTTTATAGGGGTCCCCACTGTACAGGGTGTCCCCATCCCCTCCCATAGGAGGGGGTCCCGATGCCCCTGCCATAAAGGAATCCCCGCTGCATAGGGCTCCTCATCCCTCCATTATATAGGGTTTCTTATTCCCTGTTATACAGGGGTCCCTGTTGCAGTGGGTATCCTCATCCTCCTACAACACCCGTTTTACAGGTGTCCTCATCCCCGCCATCATATAGGGACCCCCATTCTACAGGGTGACCTCATCCCCCGTTATATACAGGGGTTCCCGTTGGATGGGGGTCCTCATTGCCTCCTTATATAGGGTGTCCCCCCCCCATTATATAGGTGCCCCTATTGTGTCCCCTGTAATAAGCAGGGGCAGGCTGTATATATAGTGGTCCCCAGCACATGGAGATCTCCATAGGGGCACCTCCACCCGTTACACTGGGGTCCCGATCCCCCGTTATACGTAGGGTTCCCGTCCCCCCCGGTGCCCCCC
>VFFE01007624.1:1869531-1908776 GCA_008921705.1 Burhinus oedicnemus | reverse complement strand
GAGCTGCGGTGTGAGGGAGGGGAGGGGGCGGCCATGACAGGCCGTGACAGGGCCGAGCACGGGGCAGGGCCCTGACAGGGAATCATAGACTCACAGAATGGTTAGAGCTGGAAGGGACCTTAAAGACCATCCAGTCCCACCCCCTGCCATGGGCAGGGACACCTCCCACCAGACCAGGTTGCTCCAAGCCCCGTCCAACCTGGCCTTGAACACCTCCAGGGATGGGGCAGCCACAGCTTCTCTGGGCAACCTGGGCCAGCGTCTCACCACCCTCACAGTCAACAATGTCTTCCTGAGATCTCGTCCAAATCTCCCCTGTTCCAGTTTAAAACCATTCCCCCTCATCCTATGGCTCCACTTCCTGGTCCAGAGTCCCTCCCCAGCTTTCCTGGAGCCCCTTTAGGGGCTGGAAGGGGCTCTAAGGTCTCCCCGGAGCCTTCTCTTCTCCAGGCTGAACACCCCCAACTCTCAGCCTGTCCTCACAGCAGAGGGGCTCCATCCTCGGAGCATCTCGGTGGCCTCCTCTGGCCCCTCTCCAACAGCTCCATGTCCTTCTGCTGTTGGTGTCCCCAGCGCTGGAGGCAGCACTGCAGGGGGGTCTCCCCGGAGCGGAGCAGAGGGGCAGAATCCCCTCCCTGGCCCTGCTGCCCACGCTGCTGGGGATGCAGCCCGGGATGCGGGGGGCTTTCTGGGCTGCCAGTGCACATTGCTGGGTCACCTTGAGCTTCTCATCCACCAACACCCCTAAGTCCTTCTCCTCAGGGCTGCTCTCCATCCGTTCTCCGCCCAGCCTGGATTTGTGCTTGGGATTGACCCACATGCAGAATCTTGCACTTGGCCTTGTTGAACTTCACGAGGTTGGCACGGGCCCACCTCTCCAGCCTGTCCAGGTCCCTCTGGATGGCATCCCTTCCCTCCAGCGTGTCCACCGCTCCACACAGCTTGGTCTCATCGGCAAACTTGCTGAGGGCGCGCTCAGTCCCAACATCCATGTCACCAACAAGGACGTTAAAGGGAGGAGGCAGCGAGGCCGTGGGGCACAGGGGGAGCTGTGGCGTGGTGGGGCCATGCCCTGTGCTGTGCTTTCCCGAGGGCTCTCCTCAGAGGGTTGGCCATGGGGCCTGCAGTGCTAGCCAGCCTCTCACCCGTTCCCTCCCTCCTTTGCAGCAGGTCCCTTCCAGCCCATTCACAGCCCCTCGTAGCACCGGGACCGTCCAGATTCACGCACAGCCCCTGAGGGCCACCCCGGGGCTCCAACACGTGGTGGGACACAGCCCACCCCACTGCAGCAGGTCAGGCCTCCTGCCCAGCTTGTCCCCTCGCACCGTTCCCACTGCTGCTGCTCTGGCTTTGGTTATGCCACCAGTTTGGGTCACACGGCAACATCCCCCCAAGCCGAACAAATTCCCAGTGTTTTCTCAGCGTTTCTCCTACTTGCAATCTGCTGTGCTTCCTCTTTCCTTTTCATTTTGAGACCAACCCGGAGACAAGCTCCCCTACCACAGTAAGGAGGACAGCAGATGATCTTTGCCTTGTGCAAATCCTCTTCCTCTAACAACATCGTGGTGTCCCAGAAACACCTTGAAGCAGAGAGGGGGAGAGAAGAAGGGAGCCGCAGCCATTAGCACCCTGCAACTCCTTTGCACCCAATCCCCTCCCAGCCGGTGCAGCCGGTGCCATGGAGGGAGATGCCGATAATCATCAGAGCGTGTTGAACCTGGTGGCTGTGTTTGAAGAGCACTGGTAAGGAAGGAGCGTCCTGGGTGCTGCGGGTGCATGAGGGCTCCCTGGGGTGTGGGTTTGGGAAGGAAGAAACCTGCTGTGGAGGTGGTTTGGAGGCTGTGGAGAAGCTGACTAGGTGATTTGCTATTCTTTAGCAGTCAGATCTGCCCCAATATCCTCTTCCTGCTGCGGGTCATGGACAGAAGACTGAAAACCTCGGAGGGATGTGACTGACTTTGCTGGAGGTTTCTGTGCCTGGCCTAGGGCTAGGCTGTGGCATGCTTGTTCCCTGCATGCTCAGCAGCTTTGCAGGCAGCCTGGCTGGTGAATGCATTTTCCCCTGCTGCTGGGGGAAAAGGATTTGGGTTTGCAAATATGTTGGCAGGGGTCTTCACTGGGAATTAACTGCCTGAGCATCTGGCAAGGATCCGAGCCTCAGGCACCAGCCACAGACTATCCAGTTGTTTGCAGCGATGTGGCTCCTAGGAAGGGGAAGAGAAAGCATCGCGTTAAGGGGAAGAGCAACTTCCTTTTGAGCAGCATGGCAGCCTCATAAAACAGCACCTTCACTTGGAGCATAAGCTGGGACCCACAGACAGCGTGTGCCAGAGTCAGAGCAAGGATATCTGCCTTGCCCCTGGTGTAGAAGTAATTCTGAGGCTTCGTTGTGGTCTGTGCCTCAGTTTCCCCATCTGTTGAACTGGGATACCGAATCTTGCCTTTCCTTGTGTCGGTGAGGTGCTCTCAGTGAGCCTTAATGAGGCTGGGTGGTTGGGCAGATGAGTTTTGCAGTACTTCCTAAAGATGGTCAGGCATGAGATTTCCTTCTGCTCCAGGAGTTTCGCCTGCATCTCTGTTGCGTGCTTTGCCCCAGGCTTTGTGCTCCGGAGCAGCATGGCTGTCCCCATGGTCCCACAGCGGAAATCTGGCCTGTGATGTTGTGTTGTTGGAACCGTTTGCGGCATTTGATCTGCCTCCATTTCGCTGCTGAAGTGTGTTTGTTGTTTATCATGAAGCGTGAGTTTGATTTGGAGGAAATAAAAGTAACTTATGACCATCGGAGGAAGCTGGGGAACCTGGAAATGAGTTTTCTGAAACAGAAAATAGTTTAGCCCAAGTCAGCACAAATAGAAAGAGAGAAGTTCCCTGTCAGATCTCGACAGTGGGTTTAGGTTGGCACAGGTCTGGGAGGCACCAGGAGAGACACTAAAGCCTCTCTGTCACGTGAAGGGTTATGCCAGCCCCCGTCGACAGGAGGGGATGTGTGCATGGCTGTGGATGCACTCCTGAGCCACAGACATGTGCTTATCAGCATGGGAATGGACCTGTCATCCTCTTCACATGAGCGTCTGCCACTAAAGTCATCTCTTGTACACAACTTTGCAATTTTATGTCCAGTTTCATCCCGGTTTTCTCCTCATCATCATCCCACTCCTGTCTGCAGGCCACTGGTGGATGTCTTTCCAGTTTCTGCCTGGAGCAATTTGCTACAGGAACCAGCTCTCAGATGACAGACAACTCACTGTTACGATCTTCAAGGCCTGTGCTCTGAGCTTTCTCCCCCATGGCTGCTCTGGACCTGTTTTCCTTGTCTTTGCCAGAAAAGGGAAGAGAGAAAACCACCAAAAAACTACCCTTCTGCAAAAACACCTACACAAGCCCTCCTTTTGGCTGACACCTCTTGGTTATTTGGCTTTTAAAACCTTGTGCCCAAGGCTGCTGGTTCCCCGCTTTGGCTCTACGGTGGCAGCAGGCAGAAAGTCAGAGCTGTCCCAGCGCCGCAAAGGGCAGGGCTACGCTTCGGGTACTGTGGATGAGCGATGGCTGTGGGTGGGATAAACGGCAGAGTCGTGCTTTTCTAGAGCAGGATAGGGGCTGACCACATCAGCAGGAGGCACTGTGAGAAGAGAGGCTGGATCCTGGCCCCCTTGGACCCTGGTTTGTATCAGCAGGGTCATAGCGGAGCAAAACAGCATCAGCGCTGAGGTGCTGCTGTGTCTTATTGCTTTACTTGAGGATGGTGGCTTTAACCTTGGCCTGAGTGGGCCACGCTGTGCTGGGGGAATGGGTGAGCTGATCACACTGATTCCTCCATGGCAGGGCTGGCAAATTTCCCTGGAGGGACAAGCAAACTCCACACAGCCAGGCTACTCCTGCAACCAGCCGGCCCCAGCAGCTTCCAGCATCCCCCACCAGCCAGGGACAGAGCATCTCCCACATGGCTGCCAGGCACCGAGCGGAGCAAGAAAACAAGGAGGAGGAGGAGCAGCAGGGTCACCAGGGGCTCAGCTTCAAATGCCTCCGTTCTTTCCGACACAAGATCAGCGAGGACAACTGGAGGAGGCAGCAGGACCCAGGCCTTGAGACCGGCAGCAAGGTAAGGTCTGGAGGTGGCTCAGGTGAGGCTGGTGGGTGCCCATGCTCAGGCAGGGAGTTGTGTGAGCCGGACTGGGGAGCTGAGGTCTCTGTTGGCCCTGAGCAAGTCCCTGCCCTGCAGGGGCCGGTGCGTGGGGTGACAGAGAGGTAGCCTGTTCCCCGGTGCTTTGGGCACAAATTCCCCATAGTCAAGTAGATCCAAGCAGACCTTGTCTCTTCCAGCTCTGATATAACTATGCCATGGGGGTCAGATCCACAGGTAGGCCCAGCCAGGTCGGTCCCAGGGCATCCCTGGGGCTGTGCTGCCCTTTGCTGACTGCAGACTTGTTTCTGCAGGACTGGATTCAATTCCTTGGTGGAATTGCAGGCCGCAGGGTTTACCCATCCCACCCTTCCCCACTTCTCAGGTTAGCTAGCCCTGTTTTGCTCTGGAGAAACAGGCACACAGAGAAAGGGGTGACCTAGGAGGGCATGAGCCAGACTTCCTGACAGCCTCAAAAATGCTTTGGTTTTACCCTTGTTTTTCCTACATGCTTTGTTGAGGTCCTTCCTTTGCCTTCACCTGGAGCGAGGTCCAGTTTGATGTGGGCTGTGAACACTGGGGAACAGAGCTGCACCCCCTTGAGCTGGTGGGGAAAGCTTGTGTCGCAGCCCACAAGATTGAGCCCTTCTCCCTATGCAGGAACCAGAGGAAAAGAAAATAGCTCTGGAGCTGCTGGAGACAGAGCAGGCTTACGTCAACCGCCTCCACCTTCTCGACCAGGTGAGCTGGGGAGCAGAGGGGCCCACGCAAGCCTGCGAAGCCATAGCCCTGCTGCTGTCTGCCCCCACCAGCACAGCTCAGCCACCTATGCACAAGCCAGGGACTGTTTCCTGGAAGTTTTGGAGAGGCTGAAGCTGTACAGATAAGAGCCACGCTGGGCTGATGGTGTTCATGGCCAGATAATGGGTCTGGCCTTTGCTTCTCCTACACCCCACAGCTCCAAGGAGCACCTTTGTCCCAGCAAAGCTTTCCATCCCCTCTGCTTCTTTCTGGGGGCCTGTGATTTCCCTGCTGCACAGTCAGGCCTTTCCACTGGGCGATGTGCCACTCTCAGGGAGGGAATGGGGTCTTCAAGCCACTTCCTGACCCTTTTTATTCACCCTTGCTTTTTTCCAGATATTCTATACAGAGTTGATGAAGGAAGCCAAAAATGGGAAGACAGTCCCAGAGGAGGTGGTGAAAATGATCTTCTCTAACATCTCCTCCATCTACCAGTTCCATGCCAAGTTCTTCCTGCCAGAGCTGCAGAAGCGCATGGAGGATTGGTGAGCTGCAGGAGGGGAGGGCAAGACGCCTGGGCTGCTTTGCCAGAATGGGGAAGCAGTGATAAATTTGGTCTCCCACCAGAACCAGAGAGCTCGGCCTGTTTTGCTCCAAATGTCTTTGTGCTAGAAAGCACTTCCTTAAAACACTCCAGCTCACATCAGGGTATTTCTGAAAAGAGGGGGTGACATCTCAGGTGCTTAGGGGCGTACCCAGGTATGAATGGCCGAGGCTGACTGCAAGCTGGGTACATTCTTATTCTGGAGAGTAGTAAGTTGTATGAGGACGTAGCAGGTTGCAGCTGTAAACCTGTCCTTCATGATGCCCAAGCCACCCCTTCACTTTATCCGTCGCTGTCTGCCCCGCTGGACTGAGGAAGCTGCCAACCTGCGGGTCCCTTCCACAGGAGCTGCAACCCACGGATCGGGGATGTTATCCAGAAGCTTGCGCCATTCCTCAAGATGTACGGTGAATACGTAAAGAATTTTGACAAGGCCATAGAGCTCATCACCATCTGGTCAGAGAAATCCCCGCCCTTCCAGGAGCTCATTGCTGACATCCAGGTAATGGGCCACAGCAGGGTGGGGGACCACAATGCTCCCCAAAATCTCCCCACAAGGCAGAAGCAGTGGAGGGTGGGAGCTGCCTTGGTCACTGTTTCTCTCTCCGTGCCTGGTGTGTCTCCCCAGAAGAGGAAAGTCTGTGCTAACCTGACACTGCAGCACCACATGCTGGAACCTGTGCAGAGGATTCCGCGCTATGAACTCCTCCTGAAAGATTACGTCCGAAAACTACCGCCTGAGTCCCCAGACCGGGACGATGCAGAGAGTAAGGGTCGCATCTGACTCTCCTGGTTGTGGAGAGTGGCAGGGTGGGCTTGTAGGGGAAATAACAACCCCTGATGTTGTACACAGGCATCAGGATACCTGGATTCTCTCACCAGCTGCCCTGTGCCCTTGGATAAACCTCTCAGTCTGACCCTTTTCTAGCAGAGAGAGGGATTAATCTGCCCTTTCAGGGTCTATGGAGGTCAGCAGGGAAGGTGGGTGGTGTTTCAGGATAAGGATGATCCCTCCCGAGTATCCCCCAGGGGAACCTGCAGTGACCGGGGCAGCTATCGGACCCCTGTGGATCACAGCATCTCCCAGTCCTGCTGGGATGGAGCGATAAACGAGCTGGCTGGCTGTCCCCCCAGGACCCGACCATGCCACCGCATAGTTCGGCCGGACCCAGACACTTGTGCAGCGTTCAGGGCCATTCAGGTTGTGTCCAGGGGAGGGCAGCAGCCACCACACGCGTGGCTCCCCCATGAGGGACAGATTCAGGGTTTTTCTCCCACGGCTCCCTAGCAAGTGTTTAACCCTCCTCCCTTTCTCTTCTCGTTGCAGAGGCCCTGGAGATGATTTTTATGGTGGCCAAGCACTCAAACGCAGCCATCGCCGAGATGGTGAGTGTCTGTCCCAGCTGGCAGTCCTTTGCAGCTCATGGCACGGTGATTTGCCGGATTTCCTCGTGGCCTCATTGCTGTGCAACTCAGGGGAGCACAGCCCTGCCCTGAATGGGACTGTGGGTTCAGCAGAGAAGGTTAGACCCTACTCTTGATGCCTGATCCCATCTCCCCAAGCCTGGGAAAGTCATGCCTGCAACATCAACCATGATGGGACTGGCTGTTTCGATGCTGGGAGCTATTCTTGAAGCTGTGCCACCTCTCCTGGTACTCAGCAGCTGGCATGGGAGGTGGGGATGGAGGGGACCCAAGGGTGACAAGGTTGTGGCTGCTAAGCTCCCCACAGAAACAGGTCCCTCTGCCTCTCCCAGGAACGACTGCAGAACCTCTGGGCGGTCTATCAGCGTCTGGGCCTCGAGGATGACATCGTGGATCCCTCCAACGAGCTGATCAAGGAGGGGCCGATCCAAAAAATCTCCACCCGCAACAATAGCACATCGGAGAAGTACCTGTTCCTGGTGGGAGCTGGGATGCCCAGGGGAAGGGGCAGGGAGCAGACAGGATAGGAATGGGGAGAGGGGTAGCACAGCCTGGCCGGGGTGTTGCTGGGTCATTTCTACACAGAGAGGATGAATTCAGAGCTGGGGGGTTTGAGCCCCTTGGTGCAGGGCACCCTGTATAGGACATGGTTGGGAACCTGCTCATCCCGCGGGCACAGCAGCCCTTGAGGGATGTCACACTCCAAGAGTGCTTTGCCTTTGCAGGGTGGGAGAGGGCTGGGGCAGAAGCAGTCACTTTTTAGGCTGGATTCTTCCCAAGGACCAGCTCAGCCCCAGCACGGGGTGAAGGACCCTAGATCCCAGGGAAGCCCCCAGCTCTGAGCAGGCAGGTGCTGGGCTCTAACCAACCCTCTCCTCCTCCCCCCTACCCAGTTCAACAACATGCTGCTGTACTGCGTGCCCAAGGTCATCCAGGTGGGAGCTGAGTTCCAGGTCCACCTCCGCATCGATGTGGATGGCATAAAGGTCAGACAGGCACCTTGTCTTTGTGCTTCCCCCAGACCCTGGCTTCCCTAAAATGCACATGACTCTGGGCTATAATGTGGCTGCTGCCCCGCACTTCCTTGGAAAGGAAGGAGGAGCTGGAGCTAGGGGTGGCTTTGTGGGTGAGCAGGACTGGTTGATATGCTCTGATCCTGTAAGACTGCAGCGCAACCTCATGCACGTAGGATTTGAGGGGCTGAAGGACTTGTGCCTGAGGCAAATCCCTGTCCCCCACATCACAGAGCAAGGTCCCTGTGTGCTGGACGCGGGTTCAGCTGTTCCACATCCTTTCTCGGTCTCTCTCAGGTGCGGGAGCTGAATGACACACAGTTCCCTCATACCTTCCTGGTCTCGGGAAAGCAGCGGACACTGGAGCTGCAAGCTAGGTAAGGGGAAGGGTGACAGTCCTGCAGACCCTTTCAAGGAGGAGGGACACCAGCTCATTCATCTCCTGTTTTGTACCAGGTCTGAGGAGGAGATGAACGCCTGGATCAAGGTACCACTGAGTGCTGGGAGAGGCGGCACGTCTCACTCACCCCAGCTTGGATGCCTGGGCCCCAAACCAGGCTGATCCCTGTGTCAGGGGCGGCCCCCCCGACTGCCCCTCCAGCCCTGCCTTCCCCTCTAGGCCTTTCGAGATGCCATTGACAGGAAGGAGAAAAGGAGTGAGACCTTTAAGACAGCAGTGCATGGGCTGGAGACAGGCACCTCTGCATTGAAGGTAATCCTCCTGGCCTCCCTATGCCTTGCCCGCCTCCAGCACCCCCCTGCACGGAAGCTCAGGGAGAGCCCACCTTGCTGTGCCTCAGTTGCCCTGGCTAAACAGAGCTGGCGGGAGGAAGACTGCAGACAAGGGGAAGGGCTGGGGAGTAGAAAGGTGAGAGCGGAGGGGCTGGGACCACTCAAACCATGGCTAGCCAGCCCCAGCGATGCCATCTCCCACCCCCAGACAGAAGAGCTGGGCCGTCGAGCTCCACAGTGGGTGCGGGACAACCTGGTGACCATGTGCATGCGCTGCAAGGAGCCCTTCAACGCCATCATGCGCCGGAGACACCACTGCCGAGCTTGTGGATACGTGAGTCACCCCATGCCCCCTCTCTTCTCTCCCTCCTGGCTGGCTCAGGTGGCCACCAGGGCAGGAGCGCACCTCTCCTATACCTTTGTCCCCACTTCCCTGGCTCCTGCCCCTCAGCTCCTCATGGAGTTGTCCCTGGGATCTCCAAGCCCTGCCCCAGTCTCACTGTCCCTGTCTGGTGGTTGTAGGTGGTGTGCGCTCGCTGCTCTGACTACAAGGCCGAGCTGCAGTATGATGGGAACCGCCTGAACCGAGTGTGCCAGGAGTGTTACGTCTTCCTGACGGGCCACATGGTGCTCGAGGACCGGGAGGGGAAGCACAAAGGCATCCTAGAGGTGAGTTCTGCCCCTCTCTTCCCATCCTCCCCATGCCCTGCTCCTCTGTCCCTCTTACCCTGAGCTCTGCCACCCACCCTGGTCCCCAGGCCTGCAGCAGGAGGAGTGGGAGTCACTCCTGCAGCAGTCAGAGGGTTCCTGCTAATTGTGAGGCCGGTGGATGTGCTAAGCCTCCTCCCTCCCACCCTGTGAGCCTTGGGACCAGGCAGCCGGGTCTCCCTCCAGCACGGGATCTCAGCAGGACCCTCACAGCCAGGACCACCCCTCACCTGCCCCTGGTTTGGGGGAGGTTTTGTGGAGCGGGCAGGGAATTCCCCAGGAAATGACATTCACTCAGTGCCCTTTCTGTCTCCTGCACGGGGTATTTAGGGATTTCTTCGCTGGTTTTTTTGGCAGAAAGGAGCTGCAGAGGTATCAGGCAGGAGTTTGCTGTGTGGTTCCCTGCAGCTGCTGGACAAGAACGGCAAGGGGGGCACGCGGGGCTGGTTCGTGATCCCGCAGGATGATCCCCTCGTGCTGTACATCTATGCAGCCCCCCAGGTAAGGCTAGGTGCGGCTCCATCTGCACGGGACAGCCTGGTGTGCCCGTCCCCTGCCTCCCACTGCTGTCTCTGCTCTTGGCAGGATGTCCGAGCCCACACCTCCATCCCACTGCTGGGCTACCAGGTGAAGGACCTTCCCCAGGGCGACTCCCGTCACCTCTTCCAGCTGGTTCAGTCCCGGCAGGTCTACACCTTTGTGGCCGACACGGAGGATCTGAAGCGGCGCTGGATGAGGGCCATGGCACGCTCTGCCGCGGGGATCACGCACCCAGAGGAGGGTGAGGATGCAGACTCCTTTGATGAAGCAGAATGAGGCCATGCCCACCTCCTGGGCTGCCTGGTGGGTCAAACCTCCCCCTGCCCATCCTGCTCGTGGCTGGCTTCAGGCAGATCCCCAACCTCTCTGCGTTTTGGTTTTTTGTCACGAAAAGGGCAAGGCAGGGGTACATTCGCCACCGCATGGACACAGCGGATCCGCCTTCCCCTGCCTTCTTGCTCTCCGGCACTGGACAGAGATGATGGAGGTACCCGAGCCGTGAGGTGGAGGGAGAGCCAGGGGGTTTTGGGGAGCCTGCCCCCCCTGGAGCCAGCGGGGCCGCAGCCCGCTGTGCCGTGCCGCCGGCTGCCGCCCGAGGGCAGCAGTGCCTCAGCCTTCCTGCGAGCCCGGCCCCGGCGGCGGACGGTGCACGGGGGATGCCCCGTTTTGTGAAAGCATCTGTGGAATTGGGACTGCTGTGATAAATCCTACCTGCAACCCCCGTGCGCAGTCCAAGGAGCCTTTTTCGGGGGCGTGTTTTCCAGAGAGCCCGATGGGATTGTTGCCGGGGTCCCACATTGCCTTGGCTGTGACCAGCCCCTGTGTGACACCCTGCAGAGACCCAGCTTGTACAGCACCCTCACCGGGCTCAGGGACCCTAGTGCTGGATTTAGGATGTCCCTCTCCCAGGTTGTCACAGCCCCTGGCCTCGCACTGCTGCAGTCCCATGGTGTGGGGGTACCCCTTAACCACAGACACCCGCAGCCTGCGTCGCTGAGCCAGCCTGCGTTCCTGCCCATCCCAGACTTTCCCCACACCCCATCCTGCCCACAAGCACCTTCCGCCCTCGTACCTCTCTCGGTCACCCGTTTCCTGGGGGGGAGATGCTCTGGGACAAGGCTGGGTGCACACAGGTGGTGCTGCCGCGCTGGTGCAGGACAGCGATTCTGGGGAGACACTGGGGGAATTCCCCTCTCCATCGTCAGCATAACGAGCCCCGCTGGTCGTTTCACACGGCGCTGCAGGCTGCAGCCCCATGTTTCTCTCTCTGCATCCTCTCTAGCTCCCCAAAACTGTTGCCCAGGCAGAAGTTGCCACTTCTGAGCCATGGGATGCGGGAGCCCCATGCAGGGAGCTGGGGGAGCCTGCTGTCCCCAGCGGGCAGGGATGGCTGTCCCCAGCGGGCAGGGATTGCCGCCTGCACCTGGATCCCACAGCAGCTCCAGCCCACCAGCCAGAAGCACGGCAGCATTGGGCAGGGCCCGGGGGCATCATGGGCTAAATGGATCCATGGAGAGTGGGAAGGGAAGCGAGTCAGAGCCCAATACTGCAAATGGGGACAACACTCAGGGAAAGGATTGGGGAGCAAAGATGAACCGCAGCCATCACCACTCTGGGAGGCTTCGGAGAGCCAGGAGAAAGCTGTGAGCATCTTCTTCCTTCCTCAATGTACCCAGCTCAGCTCATCCCAGGAAAGGACAAACTGTGGTGGCTTTATCTCCTCCAACTTAAGAGATACCATCAAGGAAAGGGGAAAGAAGGTAGCTGTTGGGGGGGCAGAGCTCTGCCAAAGCAATTGCGCCTCAGGGTGCCACCCAGCACAAGGCTGAGCCCAGAAGCAAACGGCACGGGGCTTTCCAGAGACACCCCAAAACCATCCTCCCCTCCCAGCACCACCTCGTGGGAAAGGGAAACCCCAGCACCCCTGGAAAAGCCGGAGAGCACAGGGTGCCTCTGGGGGGAAAGAGCGAGCAAGGGGAAGCCCACGGGGCTGGAAGGTTCTGCTTGGTGGCCTTCCGCCTTGGCGTCACCCCTGTGTCAGCGAGGAACAAAACAAGCCTGGAGCGGGGAGCTGCCGTCAGTCTGTGGCTCATGAATGGGCCTAAGAATAGATTTCCTGTTTACTGAACGAGAAATCGCTTCTGGGGCAGAGGGCACCTGGGTGCTATTTTTACCACCTCCTGCCCACCCCGCTCCCGGCCCCCAGCCGCCCTCGGGGACCACTGCACCGCTCCAGCATCCACGTGTGCCAGGGAAGAGAGGTGGCCGAGGGATGGAGGGGGTGATGGATGGGGCAGGTTACTGCCATGGCCTTGGCATCACGCCGTTCCCCAAAGACGGCTGGCTGGGAGACAGCATCACTCGGCTGCCCCGAGCACAGAATCACAGAATGGTTAGAGTTGGAAGGGACCTTAAAGATCATCTAGTTCCAACTACGCTGCCATGGGCCGGGACACCTGCATCCCCAAAACAGCCTGGTGGGAGACCTAACTCATGGGGTTTTGTGATTTTCCCCGCTCTGCTTTCCTATTAAAAAAAAAAAAGGATATTTTTGCAACCAAGACGTGCAGCAAACGCACTGATGAATTTTTCTCTCCCCGTGCTTTTTCAGTCCCCTGGCTGCCTCGCAGCAGTGGTCAAGCAGAGCAGTTTGGCCTCTCGCCTGCCCGCGCAGAAAGTGAAACCCCATGGAGAAGTCACGCAGTTTCCTATTCTCGAGAATGAGGAAGGCTCGGAGACCATTTACTGGAATTCCCCCATGCCGCAGCCCTCCCCGCAGCCTCTTCTTGTAAGCACTGACCAAAATACATTGTGAAACCGGCCGCTGCGGCTACGCTGGGGGCCGGGCCACCCCTCATTGAGAAAACCCAGCCCGCGGCAAAGGGGAACGGGTACCGGTGCAGCCGCCGCTTCGCAGAGGCTTCGTTGTTCCATGCTCATCCCAAACCCTGGGTACCGCACCCCAGTCTGCCCTGGCGCTGCGGGAAATGGGGTGCAGAGAGGTTCAAGAGCATGGAGCGAGCGGAGAGGTTGGTTGGCAAGGACACGGCGAAGTAGAGGGTGCGTTGCGGTTCCCCCCTGCGCCCTGTTGCAGGGCTCTGTGTGGTGCAATCCCATCCCACCCGCCCCGGCTCCCCGGGAAGGGGCTGAGCAGGTCCCGGGGCTGGTTATCCCACGTGCCCCCCAGGTGTGGGGTGGGATCGGGACCATATGGGCCCTATAAAACCCCACGCCCGCTGCCTGCAGGGCTGCTCTCTGCTTGTCCTGGGAGCTGCTCTGTGGGGTGGGGGCTTCTTGCCCTATAGGGACAGACTCTATAGGGGGTTTCTCTATAGGGTAGGCATTCCCCCTCTATAGGGACTACTCTATTGGGCGTATTCTCTTGCTTGCTAATTGCAGGGCCCTATAGGGACTGCGCTCTGCTATGTGATGGGGTTTCCTGCTCTATAGGGGCTGGGCTCTGGGGGCCTGTACCACTTGGTGCCCTATAGTGCCTGGGGTTGGGTTGTATAGGGGTCGGGCTCCATAGGGGCCAGCCCTCTGCAACGCGTGCTCTTGCTCTATAGGTGTCAGGCTCTATAGGTGTCAAGCTCCACAGGTGCGTTCCCCTGTGCCATCCCCTATAGGGCCGGTGACCCACAGGGGCTCTGCTCGGTGATGCTGAGCCTGCAGCCCCAGGGGGGGCCGTACCGGCAGCATCGCCCTCACCGCAGCGCCGCGGCGCTGGGGCTGCACAGGCCGGAGCTGCAGCAGCATGGCCTCTCCCTGCCGCGCAGCCTCCGCAGCCCACGGGGGTTTCCACCGCTCCCACCGAGCGCTTTAAATAATAGATATGCCGAGGCCGAAGGCAGCAGCAGCGGAGCCCTGCCCCGGTGCATCCCTCCCCTCCGTGCCTGGGGTCGCGGGACCCCCATCTCCCCCGAGGCTGGGGGTACCCCCCTGGGTGGGGGGATTTAAGGATGGGAGGTGATGCTAAATGATGCAAAATATCTGTGATGTCCCTCCAAAAAAAAAAAAACAAACACCCCACAGCCAGGATTGTGCAACCTTAGGGCTGGAGTACCCCCATCCCACCCTGCGCCCCCCCAAACCCCCCCAGGGAGCAATGCAAAGCAAGGAGGGGGGACACCCCAGGATCCATCCAGCTGCAATCCCCCCTTTTGCATTGCACTGGCAAGACCTCGCTGCCGGGGTGTCCCCAGGCTCAGGGGAGCTTTAGGGGGGGGGGCAGCATCCCCCTCCTTTTTGGGGGTCCCCGCAGGCTGCTGGCAAAGGGCGTTTCGTGCAATTGAGAACCAGGTCGTGCATCTCGGCGTCTGGCGAGGCGGGAGGTGTTTCCCGGTGGCGCAGGAATTTGCTGTTTGCGCCTGTGTTGCAGGAGGCTGAGGGAAGGAAAGGGGGGGGCTGGCGGTTGTTATTATTTAATTTTATTTTCCTGCCTCCATCCAGGAATCTCTGCAATGTGCCGGCTGCTCCCCGGGAGGCTGGGGTGGCCGTGAGTCACTGCTGCCGCTGGAACGTGACTCAGTCCTGCTGCTCTCCCCGGCAGGACATGACCAGACTGCCAAAACCAGGGAGAAGCCCCAGCACCGCTGCCTGCCCACGCCGGCGGGTGAAGATGCGTGGAATCACCCCGGAGAACTCAGCCCCTGCTTCCCGCAGGGATATCAGCCCATCGCCATGGGGCAGAGCTCAGGCTGGAGGGCAGAATGGGCTCTTTTATTTAAATTTTTTTTTTAATTTATTTTATTTTCCCCCCAGCCAGGAAAACCCTTCCCACCCCACTCTGGCTCCGTGGGTCGCTGTGGGGCTATAGGTAACTCCCCGGGGTTTTGTTGCCCCCATCTTCCAGGCCAGGCCCTATAGAGGAGCAGGGAAAGCTCCTGGCACTGCTCCTGCCCCCGTTCCCGTGCCTCAGTTTCCCCATCCGGTGGGGAGCGGAGATTTCCCCATGTAGGGAGCGGGGTTACTTCAGGTTGTGCTTTGAGGTCAGTGAAGAGCAGCTGGGGGGGGTTATTATTAATATTAATAGCCAGGCTTGGTCAGGGCGCAGGTGGCGGGGAGGGACGGGGGGGGACGTGAAGCAGCCCTGAGTCACGGGGCAGGAGCAGGGGGTGGCCCAGCCCTGCGCCGAGCACCAACACGCTCGCTGCACCCCAGGTCCCCAACAGCCAGGGGCTGAGGCCGCCCTGCTCGTCTCACCCGGGGCTGGATGATGCCGGGCACGAGCCCTCCTCATCCTCACGCCGCTGCTGCATGGGAAAATGGGCTCCGGGGGTGGGAGAGCAGCGGAGGCGGCTGCGGGGCAGAGCCGAGCACTGGGATGCTCATCACACCTCAGACCACACGGTACCTCTGCGGCTGCAGCTGCCTCTGTCAGCCGTGATTGAACGCCAAGCCGGGCTGGCAGGCCTTCTCTGTGATCTTGTTAATTAAGAAATACATTTAATTAGCAGCACCCCAGCTGTGACTCAGCTAATCATCATGATCGACACAAGAGCCGGACTCCAGCACCGGGGCACAGCAGTGCCAAACCCCACCCAACAGACAGGAGCCCCCAGCTCCGCCGCAGGAGCCCAGTGCCCGCCGGGCACAGCCGATGCCCCCACTGGGATTTTGGGGTGAGTTTTCCCCCGGGCTGGAGGCAGGTTGGGGCTGAGACCGTCGCCGTGCAGCACATCGCACACGCAGGGTGTCAGCCCCACCCGGGGCAATTACCCATTGCCACGCTGCGAATAATCGTATTAATAACACATTTACAGTGCTATAAATAGCTTCGATAATAACAGCCTGGGCTTTCCAGGAACAGATCGTCAAAAACGCGGTGAAAGCCATTCCCACCCTGGCCTGGATTGCAGGTGGGGAAACTGAGGCACGGCTAGTTTCGGGCACAGCTCTTGCCCGCTGCACCGAGCCGTCTGCCAGGCAGCTGTGGAATTTGCTCCCGAATAAACCGGCATGTAAATGAGCCCTTATGTATATTTATAAGCGCCATCCTGCCAGCTGGAATCTAATAGGGGAGAAAATAAACTGGGAAACTGCTTGGAACAGGATGGTGGCACTTCACACCTCGGCCCCATGTCCCGCCGGTGCTGCCCGGGGTTGGATGTCTGTCCCTGGTCCTTGGGGTGTCTGTCCCTGGTCCCCAGGGTGTTTGTCCCCAGTCTTGGGTGCCCAGCCCTGCACCCTGGGGTGCCCAGCTCTGGTCCTGGGTGCCCAGCCCTGGTGCTGGCTACCCAGCCCTGCACCCCAGGGTGTCCATGTCCCCAGCTGCCCGGGTCCTGGGGTGCCTGGGAAGCTGACACAGGCTGCTCTGCAGCTCCTGCAGGCTGCAGTGGGCTTTGGGGGTTGGAAAATTTGGGGGTGTTACCAGCACTGGGTGTAGGGGGGGTCACAGAGGGTGAAGCTGCGGTGCGTATGGCATCCCTGCGCACAGGACGGGGTGGCACAAGGGTCCCTCCCGGCTCAGCAGAGCCAGGGTGGCACCTCCATCCCCGGAGCCCATGATGGGTGCTCCTTCCTTGCTGTGCCAGTGATGCACACACGTGTGTGTGCGTGCACATGCACGTGCATGGGGGGGGGTGCATGTGGCCGTGCCATGCAGGGTGCAGAGCACCCACCCAGTGGGCAGCCAGGGCAGGGGTGGCCGCAGCAGTGGGGCTGGCAGCAGCACCCATGGTGGGGGAGCGGAGCCCAAGGGGTGCCCTCGCCCGGATTTCCCGCAGCCTCCGCAGCGGCGCTGGGTGGGGGAGCGGGAGGCAGCCGGCGGGAGCGAGACCGATTAGAGATGCAGACAGCGCTGCTCGCCTAATGCTTTCCTGTCTCGAGAAGACAGCAGCAGCCTGCGCGCCCCTCCGCCACCAGCCTCCCCTTGGCACCCCACACCTCCATGGGTGCCCCGTGCTGGGATGCAGCCCCGCCGCCCGTGTCCGGCTTTTCGGAGTGGGGAGGCAGCGGATGGCACAGGGATGCAGTCCCTTGGGTCCCAGCAGGCCGTTAAGGAGCGCCAAGGCCACGCATGACCCTGCAGCCATCCTGGGGTGGGGGGGAATGTTTCCTTCCCGAAAAGGGTGGGCGGTGAGGCTAAGGGTTTTCAGAGCAGGGATGCTGGCAGGGCTTCGTGCTGCAGCACCTCTCCCGCCCTCCTACTGCTCCCGAGCGCTCGCCGCCGTGATTCCCTGCAGCAGGCTAAAAATATCCCCGGGAGCTGCCGCCGCACACCGGCACTTGGAGGTGGTTATAAATAACCCAGGGGGGAAGCTCGTGTTGGCCCCGCGTCGCTCCAGCCCTTCCCGGCTGCTGCGGGAGGAGATCGGAGCCCCCGTCCTCGCCGTGATGCTGGAGGGGTGGATGGACAGACGGAGGCGTGCGGAGAAATGATGGAGCACTGCCCCTTGGAAACTGAGGCATAGGTGGGGCTCTGCTGGGGGGGCCGGGAGAGGTGATGGTCCCATTTGCCCACGATGCCGGGGGAGAGGGGATCAGCTCTGTGCTGCTGGCAGTGTTGGAGGGAGTGACATAAACCCCTGCGCTCGTGTCACTGAGTCACATCCCTCTGCCTCAAATCCATCCCTCTGCATCAGACTCGTCCCTTTGCAGCAGCTCCATCCCCCTGCAGCACAACCAGCCTCCCGCATCCGATCCATCCCTCTGCGCTGGGTCTGTCCCTTCGCACCAGCTCCATCCTGCTGCCTTGGATCCATTCTGCTGCCTTGGATTCGTCCCCCTCCATCGGACCCAGTCCCAGACCAGGACTGCCTCTCTCTTCCCACACCACCCTCCTCGGGGTGGGGGACGAGCTCTGGGGACCCTCTCGGGGTATCTGCCCCCCTTCCCTCCCACATCTCCATCCCACAAGGCCCCACTCCTGCACCTGATCCATGCACCGAGCTGGGGCAGTTCTCAGTGCCCGTGCACCTCAGGCAGCTCCACATTGCGGCCGGCTTCCTCCGAGGCTGCAGGGAACAGGCTGCAGGAAGGGGGGGTCCCGTGTAGGAAGGGGGGGTACCTGTTTGGTCCCATGTCCCTGCCGGGACTGAGCACCCCAGGGGAGCCCCCTTCCACCATCCCTCCCTCCTGGCTCCCGTTCTCTCCGCATCCCAGCCCACCCCGGCGGAGCTGCCAAAGCACAGGGCAAACGGGGACAAGCCAGGAGAGAGTGTGATTTTTGCGAGCGTTTATTTTCCTCCATCAAAATCCACCAGCCGGAGAAAGCAGCGGGGCGGGGGGAGGATGGGGAAACCCATCAGGTTTCACGGGGGATGCTGCCGCCCCCCGCGCCGGCGCTGTGTTTATTTCTCCCCCTCCCCGCACCACATTTCATGTCGGCCCCGTAACGAAGCTGGGTAATAAATATCAGCGTGCTGGTAAGCGGTGAATCACCGCCCGCTCCCGGCGCTGACACGCCACCACCGCCGCGGCGGCACACGGCGTTGCTGTCCCCAGCCCTGGCCCCCCGCCAACCCACCAGGTCCCCAGGCAGCGAAGCCCCCAGCGTCCCCGGCTCCACGCCACAGCCAGGCCACCGGGCAGTTTCAGCCACGGTACAAACATGTTTGGCCGCATTCCCCTGGCTCCCGCCCCGGGCCAGTGCTGGAAATCGGCTCCAAAAATCATGTTTTATGGGAAGGCACCCACTAGGTAGTAACATTTTACCGGCTGAGGAAAACCCAGGGATGCTGCTGCCCCCCAAGTGCTGGAGGTGGCCCCATGCTGGTCCCCACGGTCACCCCATCCCCTGTTGTCCCCAGAGTGCCTAACTGGTCCCAGTGGGTTCATCCAAGCCTGGGGCAGATGTCTGCTTTTCCAGCCCCGTGTTATCCCCCCTAAACACCCCTGACACCCACCAGCCCCGGGTCCTGCCGCCTCCCTGCTGCCTGCACCCATCCTGCACCCTTTGGTCTCGGCCAGCCGGTCCCTGTGGGATGGAGGGGGACCCTGACCCGGCTGCGGTTTGCCTCCCTGCTGGGTCAGCGTGTCCCCAGTTGAAGAGCCAAAGTGACACATCTGTAAAGTGCAACCGCTGGCAGGACGCCCTGGGCTCGGGAAGCACTTCCCGCTGGCCCCCTCCAGCACCAAACCCCCTCCAAAGCAGCTCCCCAGGGACCCCAAACCCACCCCAGACCCCAAACCCAGCCTAAGTCCCGCTGCTGTAATGAGGCCAGCACATCTGGAAGGCACATCTGGGGCCATGCATCCCCCCCCAGCTCGCTGTCACCCTCGGTGGCGAGTGACACAACCCATCCCAAGTGCCACTGAAGTCGTGTGGTCCCCAGGAGCTGGAGTTCAAAGTCCCCCCAAGCGGCTGATCCCCTCCACAAGTTACAGAAGGTCCTTGGACCTCGTGAGCAGCTGGTGTGAAGCTGTAATTACCTTAATTAGCTCTGGGATTGCATTCCCTCCCTGTGCTAATTTCGTTTCTACAGTAACCAGCCCGAGAGGTGTGCATGCACTCGGAGCGAGACGGAGGCAGGAGCCCCAGCAGCCAAAACAGACACCCCGAAACCGCCCCGAAACCGGGGGCCACCCCCAAATCCCCGTGCCCCAGGGGTTCAGCCAGCCCCGCTCTCCCCGTGCTGAGGTTCAAGAAGGTCCTCCCTGTTTTCCACCATCCCAAGGGGATCATTTGTTGCCAGCAGCATCCGTCCGGCTCCAGGGAAGGGACAGTCAGGGGGGGAGCAGGATCGGAGGCTGATGGTGCCCAAATGCACCGGTGGATTTAGCAGCAGGCAGAGCCTGGGCTCGTTCCTCGCTGCTGGTATTTGCTGTAACCCAATATCCCCCTGATGTAAGAGCCATTTGGGAGGAAACCATAAAAGCTTCAGGAAATGGGTATTAATTCACATCGTGGCAATAAAAGGGAAGGAGGGCTCCCGGGCAGCGCGGCTGCCTCGGGGGAGCAAAGACGAGTGGGGCTGGGGAGCACTGGGCAGTGGCCGGGCCATATTGGAACAGACACCCTCCCCTAATTGGGAATTAAAGCCCCCCTGAGTCTTTTTGGATTGAAATCGGGAGTGCTGCAAGGCGGGAGTGACAAGGTCTCATCTGGCTGGGGTGGGAAGCAACACCGGTCCCTCGAGTCGGGCATTTGTTTGGAGCTGGAGCATGGCTTGGGGTGACTTTCTTGCCCTGGAAATTTGGAGCGGGTCCAGCTCTTCCCCTGCAAACCCCAAACCCTCCTCTGACCGCATCCCTGTCCAATGCCAGCCGGCCTTGGCATGGAGAGGGCAACCCCCCAGCACGGGCAGAGGCCGGGACTGCTCCTGGCCCACAGACCGAGCAGGGGGGAGCGAGGATGGGGGAGTCCCGTGCTCCCACCTGCGCAAGGGCAAGGACCGGGCGATCCCGCTGCCGTGCTGGTCTGGTCCTGGCACCGCAGCCATCACCGCAACGAGTGTCATCCTGCAACAGAAAAGGCCCCCGAGCCGTGCAGGATCCATCCTGCTGCGTGTGGAGGCAGCGGGGTGATGCTTCGGGGAGCCCCAGAGAGGGGGGGGATGCGTGCGGGGTGCCCTCCCCTCTGCCGCACCGGGAGCCCTGGGCTCGCTGCACACACGGGGCTATAAATAGTGCTGGAAAGCAGGTTGCGATGCTCCCATCGGTCGACGGAGGATTTGGCAGCCCAAAAAGCCAGCGGAGCCCAGGGAGGGGGCTTGGGAGGGTTCAGGGCAGGGACCACGCTCCTGCCCCTCGTTCCAGGCATCCCAGAGCCACGTTTCCCAGGATGGATTTCTCCCCGGCAGCGGGCAGCGGCAGCAGGACAGGCGGCAGAGGCGAATTTTGCTGAGTGGTTGCTTTTTAAAAATAACTCTGCCTTTGTCAGCAGGTCAGGGTTGCTCCAGATTGAATAATCGCAGCCCTCCCCTGCTCCCGGGCGCTCGCTGGCAGCCCCAGCCCGGGATGCATCGGGCGGATGCTGGACCACGGTCCCTTCGCCAGCATCGTTGTCCCCAGGGGTTGAACATCTCCCCGTGGACACGATGCTCTGCATCCCCCACCCTGTTTCCCCCAAAACCCAACCCGAAAGCCACAGCGGGTGGTGATGCCCCAAGCTCCCATCCCCAGGGCTGGGGGGGGTGGGAGGAGGGAATGGATGGGGGGAGCTGCAGCAGGAATCGGGGCGTGCGGGGACGGAGCCGTCGGGCGTTTGCCAAAAGGGCTGAGTCACGCAGTAATTACGCCTTAAATGTGAGCACGTTCGTGCAGGGATGAAAGATGCTCACATGAGAGGAGGCAGGGAGCTCGTGCGCTCTCCCCCTGCCAAAGGCTCTGTCCCAGCTGCCGCCGCGGCAGGGAAGAAGGAGATCCAGCCGCCTTTCAGCGGGAGCAGGGAAAAATGCCCCAGCTTCGGGACAGCAGCTGAAGGATGGGCAAGAGGGACCATGGGGACGATGGGGGAAACCTGGGGGAGAACGGACAAGTGGCAGGAGAAGGAAGGTGAAACGCTGCAGAGCAAACCCTGAGGGCAGAGAGCGGTGAATCCAGCGACGCTCGGACCGGGCATGGCACGGCACGGCACGGGGACGCCTGCGCGGCACAGTTCAAGGGCTGGGCTGGCTTCCAGGTGGGCGACGTTTGGAAAGAGATGAAGCAATTTGGCAGCACCGGCCTCGCCAGGCACCTACGGCATTGGGAGGGGGAAGAAAGCACACGGGAAGGAAAAGCTCAAGCATGAATGACAGCAAGCTCGGACCGGGGCTGGCTCCAGGTGGTCGAAATCAATTCCTTAAATTCTTGCAATTGGGGAAACACTATCTGATGCGGGGAAAATGGAAACGGTCTCTGTCTTGGCGGCCGAAGGAGGGGTTTAAGGCAGGAAAGCAGCTCCCCAGGTTTGTCCTCGCTGCCGTGGGGAACGGGGATGCTGTGCTACCTGGGGCTACGCTGCACCGAAAGGATGCTAAGGAAAATGGAGAGGAATGGAAACCTCCCAGCCACATCCCCCGTCCTGTCCCAGGCAGGATGGGGACAAGGCGACAGGCCACCTGCAGAGGTCAGACTGCCTCTGGCCACCCAAGGGCTCCGCAGAGAGCCCCTGTCCCCATCCCGGTCTCTCTTTGGGGCGGCTTGGGAGCAAATGCTGGTGTTGCTCAGCGAAACCCTGCTCCGGGAAGGGAGCAGGTGCCGTGCAGAAACCGCAGGTGCCTACAGAGACCTGCTGGGCCATGGCACGCGGGGAGATGCCTGCTTGGCTGGGACTCCATCAGCAGGATACAGGAGAGCGGAAAACGGAGGAGACACTGAAAAGGGGTTCAGGCTGCCAGGAGCTGCCGCTCAGGCTCCCCCAGGCCATTTTGCCCCCATAGCAGAGCGGTGGCACGCTCAGCACCCTCACACAGATGTCCTCACACGCCCTTTGCCGAGCCAGCAGGGATGCGAGGTCTCCCCGTCGCGACGCTGTCGCCAGAGCGAATGCTGACGGCGAGGTCAGATCTTGTGGAGAAATCCTCAGCCTTGTTCAGCTCTGATTTACACCCCGGAGACGCTGCCGCGCTCGGTAAAGCCGCCGCTGATTGATAGCAGCGTGACAGCATCCCACCCCGCACCATCTGCATCCTCCCCCGGCACCCGGGGACAGCCCTGCGCCACCCGCCCTCCTGCAGTCCCATCTGCCCGTGATGGCATCGCCCCATAGAGCCGTCCCCACCACGCCACCGGGATGCGGGAATGATGCTCCTCCAGCACCCTGCAGCACCCTTGGCCACCTCTATCCCCGTCAGACCGCGGTGGGACCATGTATCCCCATGCTGCTGGGATGAAGCATCACTGGGGTCCACCAGCCCCCTCGCCGTGGTGCCTGGTGGGTACCAGCTCTGCCGGAGGCTGATCCAGCGATGAAGCAACGGGGACCTTTCCACATCCCCGTTGCACATCTGCAGTCACTCCCTCCCTGGTTGCAAAATGCCTCCCCGAGCGCTTTCCATTGAAATCCAACCCTTCAGCATGTTTGGGTTTGGGGTGAACACGGGGGAATGGGGTGGATTTGGCCTCCCATCCCTCCTCCTCCTCGCCCTTCGTGCTATTTCAGAGGTGAGAAAGGAAATCACAGCCTTGGTTTTCCTCCCCCCCACCTCTTTTTTTGTTTTTCCTTTTTTTTTTTTTTCTAAATAATAAAGGCAAGGAGCAATTTGGGATTGTGCTGCTTGCGGAAGGGGCTGGCGGCGCGCCGGCGCTCTCCGGGCTGGCGGGGAAAAACGGGGAGGGGGGGATATAAAAGGTTTCATGCGGTGAGCCGGGCACTCGGGGAAGAGGCTGAAAGGGGGCGGTGAGTGCTTTGTATTTCATGCTTGAAGGCACCGAGGCTTTTACCAGCCTTTCCGTGATGATTTAAGGCCGGCTCTGCGGTTCAGGAGGGGATCGGAGCCGTGGCTGGCAGCTCGGCGGGACCCCCCAGGTTGGCCTGGGGCGAAGCCTGGTCCTGGCTTGGAAATGCCCCATATGGGCAGGTACCGACCGTGGGTGTTCGTGGGGCAGCTACGGAGTCGGTGGGGGCATCTCTGGAGCGTGAGCCTGGTTTAGACATCTGCCCTGGCATGTGCCTTATGGGAGCGGTGATGAACCCCGGTCCCCGCTATCGTCCCCCCCCCAGCCCCCTCCTGCTCAGCACCTCGTCTGCAGCGAGAGGGGTCTCATCCACCTCTGCTCGTGGAGCTCATCCCTTCTCAGAGGGTTGTTTACCGTCGGTGAGGGTGCTAATCCTACGGAGGAGGGTAGACATGGGTTGTGGGGTCCTCTCCCCCCTCCCAGGTCCTCCCGAGCTGAGACCCCAAGAGGCAGAGCCCCCCCAGAGTGGGTTATTGGCCCCCCAGGGGGCTGCGCAAATGGGCATGGGGGGGGTTGCAGCCAGCTGCTCCCCAGCACAGCGATCTGGGGGTGACCAGCCACGTCCCCCAAAACCCATTTGCTCTGGAGCGCGGGGTGCTGCCCACGTTTTGGGGAGCACGTGGGGCTCAGTCTCGTGCTTCAGCCCCAGCAGCGACGTGTTTGGGACTGGGGTGTTCATCACTCCCGCTGGCACAGCCCGGCAGCGCGGGCTCCATCAGGTCAGTCCATGCCCTGGGACCCGGCTCCTCGGGTTCCCCAAGTGCACTCCGGGGCGAGAACATCTCCTCCGGCTCCCCCTATTCCCCACCCTCCATCCCAGCCACCTCCATCCCAGCTGTGGGTCTCACATCCCATCTCCCCAGCTGGCCTGGATCAGGCCCAATCCCCCTCACCCCCACCCACCCGGGACTATATAAACCCTGAGCAGCCCCAGCTTGTTTTTTCTCTTTGGGCTTTGCTTTTTTCTTTCTAATTCTGCCTTAAACCAGGCCCATGGCTGCTCGTCTCCCGTGCTAAGGCTCTTCTGCTTCATCCCAGGCAAGATGTGGATTGGGAAAAGAGCTGGAAGGATCAGGGATGCTGCAGGGTAGGGTCGGATTGTGGCAAGTCAATGGTGTGAGCGGCAGCGGAGGTTCTCGCCCCGGCGAGGTGGGTGGCTGTAAGGGGGGTGAGAGCAGAAGAGGCTGCAGGTCTGTCTGCAGCTCCGGGGGGGAACTGGAAAGGAGAAGTGAGGCTGTGAGCAACGGTCGTGCCGGACCTGAGGTCTGCCGGGGAAAGGAGGGGGCGGAAAGTGTGAGCCCCGACTCCAGGTTTGAGGGTCAGAGTGGCCAAGGCTGGGGCCGCAGGTGGGAGCGTTAGTCTGAGTGTGCGAGGGAAGCATTGAGGGAGCACCTGGGTTTGGGATGCACCAGGATTGGGAATGGGAAGAGCTCAGCATCACAGGGAAAAAGGTCCCCCCGCCCCGGTGCCCCCTCAGCGCTGCTGCTTCTTCCTGGCAGTGTGGAAAAGGGTACGGGGGCTTCAGGCTGCCCTGGCTTTGGGTCCATGCCTGGGCTGATGCCGGTTGAGGAAGGAGCCCCATTTGCTGCAGCCGTGCCAAGGGCTTTACTGCAGAAACTCCAGGGAAATTAAATGTCGGGTTGCTCCTGGCCAGCAGCCCTGGGGGCTCTTCTCCACCCCAGACCCCCTGGGTGGCTCGGCAGGGTGGGGACACAGGGACCCCTCGCCGGGCAGAGCCGATAACCCCCTCCGGGCTGCCCTTCCCGAGCAGAGGGAGCCGCAGATAAAAGCGGCGTGGGCAGAGCAGGGCTTAGCTCCAGGCCTGGCCTGAGCTGATACCAACCCCAAAGGGCAACCTCTCCCTTGGGCTCGGCTCAGCCCAGCAGCCCAGCCGCCTCCCCCGCATCACCCCAAATTCCACCCACACCCCTCCCCCGGATAAACAGCTTGCATGGCTCTGATTGACCCGGGTGATACCCAAGCGTCCCCTTCCCCTGCTCTTATTCAGGTTTGTGACCATATTTTGGGGGGGGAAAAAATATATCTTGCTTATTATAAAACTGAGACCTGCAGCGATGCCCAGATCTGCTTGCAAACCCCTGGAAAGCCTCTGGCATAGCAGGTCAGGAGGAGCTGGAGGGGGGGAAGCAGCTGCTTTGGGGATTATTAATGAGCAGCAAGTGATGGGAAAGGCGAGGATCAATTGAAACAAAGGAGTTCAATGGTAAAAAGAAACGTTTGCGGAGTAATGGGAGTCCATTTCTCCAGCCGACTGTCGGAAACGCATCCTGTTAAACATCCATCAATTATCCCAGCTTGCAAATGCATTAAGGTAATGAGGAATTATCCATCAAATACACTTAAAGCCAGTACCCCCCCTCTGCCAGCCGCCCTGCAAAGAGCCACTTCAGGAAGGGAAAATGGCCTGAAGGTGGATGGAAACGCAGAGGGGGACAGCGAGGAGGCGTGGGGCTGTGACCCCCGAAGCCCGGTCCAGCCCGGAGGATGCTTTCCCAGCTCCTGGGCTTGGCTGCCTCCTTCGGTACCTGTGTTTCCTTCAGAGAGCTGCAGTGACACCGGCCGGTGTCCCCCATGGGCAGCCCATGTACCTGCTCTGTGCCTCAGTTTCCCCATCCTTCCTGCAGCGCTGCCTGAGGCCACCCATGGGTGCTGCTCCTGTCTGTGCCGTGTCCCCCCCATCACCTCTTTTCCCAGGAACAGAAGTAGCGGTGAGCGTGGTGTGTGGTCTGGTAGCTAAATTCCCCGAAACCCATCCTCTGCCTCCGCCTTCCCCGGCATCGCCCACACCCCTTGCACCCAGGATGGCCCCACGTTGGCAGAAAGGTGGGGGGGATGTCTGGATGCAGGGGGAAAAGCCTTGCAGCCCCTTGGGATGCTGATCCCTGGGCTGGATCCGAGTGAAAAATTAAAGTATCTGGCAGGCAGGATCCTGCTCTGGAATCAGTGGGGAAGGGGGTCCCGGAGCCTCCATCACCCCGATGGGGTCTTGGGGACTGTGGGTCTGGTCCCTGTGTGTGGTGGGACAAGCCCGTCCCCATGGGTGGGTTTGGAAAGCTGTCGGAGAGCTGCCATCGGGCAGCGGGATGTGAGCAAATAGGAAAATGAGGGATAAGTCCTGGCACAGGAGACTGGAGGGTTTGGGGTCGGTGGTTCCAGGTAATTAAAAGGGTTTGACCCCTTTGGTGCTGGATTTGGGGCCAGTCCGGGAGTTTTCCAACCCTGGTGATGCAACCTTGCAGCGAGTCCTCGGCTGAGATTCCAGTGCTGTGATGCGAGGGGACATGTCCTCCTCCCCAGGGATGGGGCTGGGTTTATCAGGGCGTTCCCCCAGCAGCAGGATTTGGGGAGCCAGGGCTGCTCTGTGGAGCTTTGGTGTGGATTCTCTGATGTCTGCTGCTGTGGTTGTGGCCGGGCTCCTGCCTCTCCCTTCAGGTGGGGGGAGGATTGAGGAGCAAAAGTCCAAGTTTCTCCTGTCTGTGCACCTGCCTGGTTCTTCTCAGCTCTGCAGGTACTGCTCAGTTTGGGGTTGGAGGTGGCCAGCAGGTTCAGAAGTCCCTGGGTAGAGGTGAACAAACAACCAGCACAGTCACAGCCTGTGTTTCCATAAGGAATGGGGAGAAAAAAACAACTCCTGGGCTTGTCTTTCCCAGGGCTGGTATCTCCATCTCCCAAACCCTTCTGGCAGCCCCATCTGCCTCAGCAGCACCAGCCTGGGCTGGGTACCAGAGCATCCCTCAATCTGTGGCTCCGTGGCAAACCGAGCCTTCTTGGGAGAGCGCTCGGTCTGATAACAGTAACTGCCATTAGGTGTCACAAGAGCATCAGGTCTTTGCTTCTCCTGGGAAGATGAGCAGTGGCATCCGTCAGGAGGGATGGGATGATGAAGTGGCCCTTGGGGTGGCACCTCTGAGCCGGAGATGTCTCGGGCAGGGCAGGTGAGCTCTGGCTCCTGGGAGGGGACCGCACGTCCTTCGTGATGACACCGTCAACCCTGGAGGTCACCATCCTTCGGCACCCAGCCGCTGCGCAGCTCTCCCCTTCCCTGTCACCTCCTGGGTCTCCTGCCCTGGTGCTGGGGACAGGCAGAAGGTGGCAACAGGTTCCTGCTGTCCCACGCTTGGCCCTTCAATGACCCGCTGCGATTTCTTGCACAAAAGCAAAAGCAGCGGCTGCTCTCGAGGAAGCGGCCGGCGCTGGTGCCTCGCTCAGCAACACGGCTCCTGCCTGCAGCCATTCCCACCTGCAGCCAGTGTCTTCCCAGTATCCTCCCAGTGCCCAGGAGAAGCCCAGGGCTGAGATATCTGCAAAAATGTAGCATATTCCTCCCCGTTCAGGACGTATCCAGCCATAGAGGCTGTGAGGGCGCAGCCGGGTGGGTTCTGGGTGCTCACCTATGGAGGGATGCTCTGGGGGTTTGTTTCCTCCTGGGATTCCCGCTCCGTGCTTGCTCCTAGCAGGGTCCTGGCCCCATGCCACCTCCCAGCCCCCTGTGCCAGGGGCAGCTGCCACGCTCAGATAACCTTCCAGGAATTTGCAATTCTTCCCTCAAATGCCGTTTCCCTCTTTAATTTTACAACGTGACCTGAAACAAAGCAGCATCCGGGGCTCAGCACCTCGATAAGGCGCCACTGGGAAAAGCCTTTCTCTCCTCTCCGACACCGGGCACGAAGCTGCGGTGAGCTGATAAAGCTGAAAACACCGGCTTCCCTGAGGGAAGGACCAGAGCGGGAGTCACCTCGGGGAGCATCTCTCCCCCTTCCCTCCCACCAGCTGGAAGGGACAGAGGTGGCTGAGCGGGAGAGCCCCGAGCGCTGGGTGGAAGGGATGGAGGTAGCCAAGCGGGAGAGCCCCAAGCGCTGGGCTGGGACAGCTTCCCAGCCCCGAGTGACCTCCCAGCATCACGTCATCTCTCCCCGCTCGGAGAGACTGAGTTCATGTCTGGCCTCCCCAGAGCTGGGGACTGACGCCGGGGTGATGGCCACCTCCACAGCACCAGCATCTTGGCTGGATGCGCACCCCGGGTGGGCTCTGCATCTCCCCTAGGCACCTCCGTGGGATGTCACGGGGGCGTCCTGGGGCACCGCGCACCCCTGGCTCACCCCAAAACGCAGGGCGCAGGACTCACAGCCTCGAGTTGCCGGTTCCCCTGGCACGCTGTGCAAGGGGCCAGCGGCATGGGGATGCTTTCCCCATGACTCACAGCATTCCTTGCAGGTCAGCGACGGCTGGAGGACACCCCTTGCCGTCCCTGCCCTCTGCCTGAACTCCGCTGGCAAAGCAAACTTCCCCCCTGCCCTGTGCCGGAGGCTGGGGGTCCTTGGCCCCATGGCAGCGCTGGGCAGGGGGGAGGCAGCAGGGTCGCCCCAGGGTGGCCCTGGGGGAGGATGGGGCTGAGTGATGGAGAGCCCCTGTGGGTATTCGCACCAGCAAACCGGCCCCTCTGCGACCTGTGGGTTTCCTCCTCTTCCGCCACCGGTTCTGCAGAACCCTGAAGAGGAAGGGGCTCCCCGATGCGGCCCTGGCCATGGGTGTTCCTCAAGCCCTGCCTGGCTCCGTGCCTCGGTTTCCCTGTGCCGGGGCAAGGGGAAGCAGTGCAATGCCATGCACAGAGGCGAGAGGGTTCCTGTTGCTCCTTCCCCCCCCCCCCAGCTCTTTTTGGGCACATCCCATCCCGTTTGCCGCTCGGATTTCCCCCCACCTGAAATATTTCCCTTTGTCTTTACAACTTGAGCCCTTTGATTCCACTCCTGGGGACCCTCGGGGTGCTCCCCATGGCACAACCCTGCACCTCGCTGCATCCCATCACCCCCAGTGATCCCATCTCATTGCCATCCAGGTTACACGTCACGAGTGGGTCAGTTCTCTTCACTGATGCAGCACCCCTTCCTGACCGGGACCGGGGCAGGATGAGCATGGAGGAGCAGAGCCAGTGACAGCGAAGTGGCCCCGCAGCACGTGAGCACCCATCGTGGCCGTGGCCTGCCGGCTGCCCTGGCGCTCAGCACGCAGGAATGCCGTGAGTTTGCAAAGTGGTTTCAGCGAGACATTATCTAATGGAGGAGGAGGAGGAGGGCGGATTAAGCCAAACCCACAGCACCAGCTTTCAATTAAACTAGGCGAATTTACGGCTTCTCCTTCTGACACGGTAAACACACACTCCGAGCGGCCGACGGGGTCCCGACCCAGCATTTCCCCTTCGTGCCCTGGCAGGCGAAGGGAGCAGCATCCCGTGGGTGCTCACCCCATGGCAGTGAGAAACCCTCTGGGCTTTGCATTATTTACCACCGTGCAAAGCGCAGGGAAATGTGGGTGATGCCCAGGGCACCCGGGCTGTGGGGACAGGGAAGGGATGGGGGAAGAGATGAAGACCTGGGAGAGGAAAAGCTCCAGCGGCATCCGCTGGATGAGAGCAATTCAGAGAGCCCCAGGGCTTCAGGTAATGCAGCAGCACCCTGGGATGGAGGGTGCTGTGGTCCGACGGATGGGTGATGCTCAGTGCAGGCAGCCCTGGTGCCAGGCTCAGCCCTCCCTGGCTGCCCAGTGGCCTCCCCCCGTGGCACGTCCCCTCCATGTCCCTGCTTCGGTCCTGCACATCCCAGTGCCTCAGTTTCCCCCTTGGAGCAGGGAAGGGTGCAGGCTTTCTAGGGATGGCAGGAGAAGGGCAAGCCAGATGAGCCAAAAGAGGATCTTGCAACCAAGGCCGGGAGCATCCCGCTGGCACTGCGGACTGGGTCTGGGTGCGAGGTGCAGCCATACGTGTGCCAGGGCACGCCTGGCATCGCTGCCAGCAGCCCAGCCCTGCCCAGCTGCCGCCTTTGCCTGAGATGGGGGAGATGGCAGCAGCCCCGCTCCCCTCACTCTGCAGCAAAAGGTTCCAGTGGGACCAGGATGCTGCATCCTGCCACCCGACCCCAGCACTGTCAGGTACCCAAATCTCCCTGAGCCCTTTTGGCCACAGTGGAGGAGACCTGGGCATCACGCTGATCCCTGACTATGGGAGATGAGGCTGTGGTACCCAGGTCGGTGGCATGGAGGGCAGCGCAGCCTCCCAGCCCCGCCGTGCCGCGGCAGCACCCGCACCCCGGATGCAGGCAGGTGGCCAAGAGGGTGACAGAGGAGCCCTGCAAAGCTGCTAGGGTGACGTCCTGGCACTGCTGTTGACGTCTGACGGAGGGAAAAGCCCTCCCTAGAGCAAATAAGCGGCTGGGCTGTGCAAACCCGGCTCGGCGGGTGTCTCCGGGCAGGTATCTGGGTCCCATCTGGCCGCTGTTTACCTGCCTGCTGGAATCCACCCTGCAAACTTCCTCCTTGCACGGCCCAGATAAGGCGAAGGAGCCGCACTCGGCCTTGCACCGGCCTCGCAGGGAGGACCCTGGCACACCGGCCTTGTCGCTGACCCCAAGCTGGGTGTCCTGGGGAGATGCCGACCCCCTGGGGACGCCCTGGTCCCTGCACAGGGCAGCACTGCAGGCAACAGCGTGGATCCCAACTGGGTTTCGGGGGATTTGAGCACCCAGCCCCTGCCAGGTCCCTGAGCTCAGGGCCAAACCCTGTTAACACCAGCCCAGCACTGAGCACCCCAGGAGCTGCAAACTGGTGTTTGGGGAGCAGGTAGGGCTGCCGGGTCCCCTTCCTGGAGGGTTCAGGCAGGTCACAGCATCCCCATCGCTGCCTCAGTTTCTCCCTTGGCCGAGTTCGCCTGCCCCGCACATCCCTCCCTGACCCGCGGCGGTGGCTTCTGCAGCATGCAGGGACCTGCCGCCACGCAGGGAGGGGACGGTGCCGGGTACGCGCCCGGCCATTACACTGCCTGACTCAGGCAGGACCCTGCCTGCCATTCCCACTGCCGGCGGCTTCAAAAGCAGCCAGGATTGCTCAGCCCCTCGGTGCAAACAGGAGCCACCGACTGCTCTGCCCTAGGCGTGGGGGGACCAAGAAGTCCCCAACCCACTCCCATCCCATCCCACACCTTGCACCGAGGTCTTACATCCACCCCATGGGACAGGGGGGGCCAGGCATAAACGCAGACCCATGGTTCAGCCCCTGGGACCCACCAGCACTTTCTTGGGTGCCACCAAGGATATGAAAGACACCCCGCCCTGCTTCTCCTTGCTCCCCTGCTCCAAGTTTTCCAGCCCAGCCCTCGCCACTCAGGTGGCTGGATGGAGGGGGTGCGAGGCTGAGACCTGGCACACTTCATTACACCTTGCAGCGAAACACATCCACGCTCTCGCTTTTCTTGCAAGCACCCAGGGTTTGCAGCGCTTGGGGTTGTGTTTCCACCTCTACAGAGGGGGGAAACTGAGGCAGGGCAAGCAGGTGCCCACAGGGCGATGCAAGCCGGGCGGGAAGGAGGGTGGCAGAGCGGGGAGCGAACCCGGCCACACACTTGCCGGAGCGTGTTTTGAAAGCAGCCGGTTATCAGAGCACCAGCGTCATGCTCAGAGCAAGCAGCTTCCAGGAAAGGAAGGAAGTGTGGGGTCACCCAGCCCCGCTGCCGCCCTTTTCCAGCAAACAGCCCGAGTGTGCTGATAACGGGGCCATGCCACTGGCCGCAAAGGAATTTGGGGCTGCTGGCCGCACACACTGCCTGAAACATAAGATTTCCCCCCGTTTCCTCTCCCATAAAAGCCAGCTGCGGTGCTGGGGCAGCAGCAGCTGGTGTCGATGCCACCCGGCTCTTGTGCGGGGCGCGGAGTGGCATCACACATTGGCAATGTCCCAGTTCCACCCCAGTGCCTCTCACTGGTGGAAACTGGGAGCTGCTGGGCTGGGTTTGCTCTTGGGCTGCACTGGGGTGTGTGGGAAGGTGCTCAGGGATGTGTTTCCCACTGGGCTGCCCTGGCACACGGTGGGGTAACCCTGGTGCAAAGTTGAACCAGGATGTGCAGGGTGGGGGGTGTGTGCAATGGGGAGCTGCTGCTCCTGCACGCCTGGGTCCTCTCCCATCACCTCCCACCGGACACGGTCCTGGAGGCTGGCAAGCCAGCAGGGCATCAGGCAGTGCCACCAAACTAATGGGAGCACCAAACTAACTGGAGCAGCATTGGGGCAGGATCCGACCCCCTGCCACCATACTGCCATGCAAAGTGCCCCAGGAAGGAGCAGGGACTGGAGCCTGGAGCCCGCTCCACCCCGATACTGAGAATAATTACATGATTATGCGATTTGGAAGCAAAGTGCAGATTAATCTCTGATCTCGTTAGTCTGTGTTTTACCATCTGCTTTGTACAGGCAGGAGAAGCCCTCGCCCCGCGGCGCAGCCAGGGAGAGGCGATGGAAACCCCTGGGGAGAGCCAGAGTCCCATGGCACAGCAGGACCCAGGTGCATAAGGACGTGGGTGCTTTAGGAAAGGGGTGCATCGGGACCTGGGGACATCAGGACAAGCGGATGCTACCCAAGGCACCAGCTGTCACCCACAGCCACCTGCCGTAGCCCTGATTCCTGGAAGCCAGGCTGGATCCGGCTCGGTGCGGGGCAGGGCTGCGCTGGGACTCCTCCTTTGACCAACAAGGGCAGGCGATGGCAGCAACGGCCCCGTGCTCCCCAGGGGCTGCCGGGAGGGAGATGCCAGGGTTCAAGCCGTGGGGAGAGGTTTGTTATAGTCCAGGTGAGGTAAAGAGATAGAGGGATCAGACCGCGGACATGCAGGGGGTCTGTGGCAGAGGAGGGGGGATGGCCCCACGTCACCTGGGCTCCTCGGGGGCTTCCCCCATCTCTTCCACTCACGGATTTTTTTTTGCCAAGCAGGCAGGGAGGGCGAGAGCTGCCTTGTGTTACGCTCTTCCCAAGAGACGTGTGCCTGCCCCAACAGCCGGGGTGCAGTGTCAGGCCCAGCCTTTGCACCAGGGCTGCTCCAAACTTCCGCACCCGGCGAAGGGAGAGCCCAGTCTGCAGGCTGCCCTCGTGTCGACGGAGTTTCCACCAGGATTTCTCCTGGCTGGGGGCAGCACCCTGACCTGGCTCCCTCCAGCACCCAGAGCCCCCCGGGGTGATGCTGGGGCAGTGACTGGAACCCAGGGACCTCCATGTCCCCAATGGGGCTGAGACACCAGCACCAAGAGCCGGTGCCTGCGTGTCATGGGCGTCATGGGGGATGGTGCCCCTTCACGTCCATCGCCCTGGGATATGGGGGGTCCCAGCGTCCCGCTGAGCTGTGCAAAGGGATGAAGGCCAAACCTAATTGCCCATCGCCTATCCTGGGGGTCACCACTGTGACCTGTCCAGCCTATCTCTGCACCGTTCGCCCCACATGGCAATTCAGCATCCTCTCGCTTGGAAACAGCGTCCTGGGAGCCTCCCCTTTTCCATCCCCAGACAAAACCCTCTCCCGCTCACCCCACGCGCTCCCCGGCCTCGTGTCGGCTAAAGGCCCGGGAAAAGATGAAAGGGATTTCCCAGCTGACCTCCTCACCCCCCACTATTTGCACCTCCTTTCCCGCACGCAGACAGGCATTTTTCCCATGCTCAGGGGGTCAGAGCCCTCCCTGCACTCCCAGCCGGAGCAATGCCAGGAATGTACCTGGAAATAGGCAGGACTTTGCAGGACGGAGGGGGAAGAAGAGAGCTGTGTACCCTCCAGTCCCCCATCGGCCACCAAAATGATTTTTTTATAACCTTTACAAGGTGCTTTTCTCATGCAAATGCCCTGCAGAAAGAAACCCATTCTGCCGGGGTGCCTGTGCACCCTGAGCCTTGGATGTAGCTGTATTTTGTGTCCTTTCCCCCAGGTGATGCCACCCAGGCATCATGAGTGCTGGTCAGCGGGCCAGATCCTGAGTGCCCAGACACGGTCAGGGGTCTCACCTGGGTGCAGGGTCTCCCCCAGCATAGTCATCGGGTGCAGGTGCGTCCGCTCAGCCTCCTCTAAACAGCACTTGGGCTGAAGCCGTCCACATCTTCCCTGGCTTGCAAACCATTTTTTGCCCTTTCACCCCCTTTTTGGGGTGGAATAAGACCATCTCCCCCCTCCAGCCCTGCAGGGGCTCCATGGCCCCCCCATGCTTCAGTTCCCATGGGCTAAAACAGGGAGGACAGCCTGTCCCTAGCATACATGCCTGAAAGTGAATCCCGGTTGCCCACAGCACGTGCCCGTCTCTCTGCCATCCCAGGGTGGGCAGCCAGCTCGGATCCTGCAGCATCCCTCAGCCCAGCCTGGGGGCTGCACTTCCACCCTGCGACGGTCCCTTCACAGCTGTCGTATCAGAGATGGAGGATAACAGGGAATAACGCAGGACAAATGAGTTTCCCTCCCCTCCTCCCCACCTTGACCTTGCATCACCCAAAAAAAAGCAATAAAGGAGAAATGAAAATGAAGTGACCAGGGACAAAACCTGTGCCCTGGCTCAGGAGGTGGTGGGAGATGCCAGGCGATGCCCAGGTCCGGGGGCTGCTCCCATCACCCAGCAGGATACAAACCCCGCGCCCAGGCGTGGCGCCCAGCCCATGCCCCCTGCACACAGCCTAGTGTCTCCGGCTGCCCCCTCTCCCTGCCCCTTTCCTGGGGCATCCAGTGGGTGGCACAAGCCCCTTCGGAGAAGCGAATTTTCCTGCCTGTGCACAGGGATGAGCCGGGCATCTGCAACTCCGGGGGACGGGAGGGACTGGAAACCTCCTGGGGCCATGGGAGGACATGGAGGGGAAGCCAGGCCAGGCACCCCAGGACACGCCACATGGGCAGGGGACCGGCTGCTGGGACGTCGCTGCAGAGGGGCTCGTGGGGAGAAAACCACACAGGGGTCAGGGGCAATGGTCCTGCTGTGCTCGCTGGGGACGGGATGCAGGCGATAACATGGCCGGGGGTCCCTACTGTCACCCCAATGCATCCCTCTTTCCCCTCTTGCTCTGCAAGAGGTTTTGCTTGTAAACAGCAGTCCCTGGGTAACACTTTTAATCCCTCGCCTCTCGGCTATTATTCATCCCCCGCTAACCTTAAAGCCTCCCCCTTTTTCTCTGCGAGGCACCCCCAGAGCAGAGGAAATTCCTCAGCCCTGACGTGATGTGAAACACGAGCGGCTCGGCCCCAGCCGCCCCCTTCCCTGCCCCAACCTCGCCGGGCCATTTCCCAACCCAGGTTTCCCTGTAGCATCCCACTCCCCCCCCTCCTGCCCTCCCTTTTTTTCCCCAACCACCCTTTTCTGCTTTAGACATTGTAACCCGAGAGGCTGGAAATGCAGCTCCTTTCATCTTCCATTTCCCACATCCTGAGAGTCTGGGGAGAAGGAGCCCACCCAGATGAAGGAATCCCAAATATGTGGCTCCCTCCACCTCCCCGATCCCCTCCGCCGCCCCCTCCCCATGCGGCTCCATTCACAAAGCAGATTAGCCATGCTGCCGCCTCCGCGCACACCTCTCCCAAAAAGCCCGCGCTTAATGCCAACATACAAAAAAATTTGAAATTAATAAGAAGAAATCCCCACGTCTTCTCCTCCCGGGGTGCAGGATGGGTCACTGCACCTCCTGTCCCACTCACAGGTCCCATCACCTTGCTAAGCCGGAGGGGACTGGCACCCAAAGGCCCAGGCCCAGGTGCTGGCTTAGAGGGGTTTCGGGGTGCTCCAGCACACCAGCAAGGACCTTTGTCCTCCATCTTTGGGTGACTCCAGCCCCAGGATGGGACATGTGGTTCCCAAGCTGACACCACTGTGTTGGGATCTCACTTGGGTCTGGGGGGGGGTTCCCTGTGACCCAAAGGATGGGGAGAGGATGGGAAGCAGCACCCAGTCAGCCCCCTGTGGCCGCACTGGCTCCTAGCATCCATGATCCCGACCCACATCTGGGGGGAGCCCAGCACCTCTGCAGCCCCCCCCCGAAGCCTCCATGCACCCCCAAGATTGGCCGCATCCTGCAGGGCGATGCCCATCACCGACACCACGATGATGCTGAGGAATGCACGTGCATTTTATTGCATTTCCAAAGTCACTGGTGAGACATCAGGGCACCTTTTCACTGCTGTAGAGGTGACTTCAAGTGGGTGATGGTGCATTGGGGGTGTCCCAACCGCAGCACCCATTGCCTGGCTGAGGGCAGGGCCCGCTTCCTCACTGGTGCAGCCAGGGATTGCTCACTGCACGTAGGTGGGAGCATCTTTGCTGGCCCGACTGAGGAAGGCTTCACGTTTTCCCCGAGGACCGGCAGGTCTTTGCCGACGCTTCGCCCCACGCCCTGGGCCAGCCGGTTCTGCGGGCAACCGAGCCCGAGCAGAGGGAGCCATGGGCAGACACAGCCAAGGTCACGCAATGACTCAAAGCTCACACTAGGAAAACCACAGCCTTTCTGTGTCACGGCTTTAATCGCCCCGCAGTCCTCCCCTCCCTCTTCCAGGGATGCTGTCCCCTCCGGAGGGAGACGCTCCTGAGGCTGATATGGGATCATGCTCCTGGCTTGGCATTGACCTTGCTATTTTGTCTGCAGGGTGACGGTGGAAACCTCAATTTTAACCCTCCATGGGCTGCAAATCTGCTGCACCTCTGCCCCAGAGTTTCCCAGGCAGAAAATCGTCCTTCTCTCTCCCCTGGGTATCGCCCTGGCCCTCCCCATTTTCACCTCTTTGCTAATTGTGCTGGTGGGGAAGGCGAAGGGGAGGAAATACAAAAAGTAAACTGCGAAAGCAACACTGCAGCTCCAAGGGCCCAGCACAGCAATCAAGCGATAAAGCAGTAATTAAGCCTGATTATCATGCAAGGCAGCCCCGGTTAGACTGGAATGCCACTGAAGAGCCCAAAAGCTGCTGGGATTGTTTGCAGGGTTGAGAATTCATCTTTTGATGTCTGCTGGGAGCTCCTCTCCCCCAGACCTGCCACCCCGGGGTCCTGCTTCTCCCCAGGCATGGTCCTGCTTGGGTTTTTCCTCCTTGCAAACCCTGTGCCATCTCCTCTGAGCTGCAAACTGCTCCCTGGGGGCTCACGTCAAGCATTGGGTTTGAGCCAGGGCTGGAAAGAGGCAGCCTGGGTCAGGGATGCTGCTGCCTGGCCAGGGCAGGACCCGCAGTCCTGCTTGGACATCCCTGTGTCCATGCAAGTGCAACACATGCTAAAAGATGTGGGCTACCCTCCTGCATCCGTCATCCTCCGTGGCTTTCATCCCGGAGGAAGAGGGCTGGGAAAAGAGGCGATTCCTCTGGACGAGGGCAAAGTGGGTGGCAAGAAGGATGGGGTTTGTTTCATGTTAGCTTGAATGTCTGACACATCCCAGTGGCCTCACCCGGGCTGGCAGGGAGAAAGGTGAGTACGTGGGATGGGCCTGGGGGGAAAAGGTGACTCCCAGCACTGGTTTGGGGTCATCTGGGGAACAGGGATGTGTCTGGGTGGGTTATTCTGGAAAGAGATGGATACAGCTGGGAAACAGGGCCGCATCCCTGCTCCCCACAGCAGGGGCATGGAGAAATGTCTCCTCATCACCTCCAAGACTGGGAGAGGATTCTCCAAACCAGAGGGGACGCAACCCCTCCGTGCCAGCAGGAAGAGGTGGCTGCTGACTCAGTCCCTGGGGGAAATTAGCAGTTGGGCAGGTTTACGCACAAGGATAATTTGGCCCCAGATCATCCCGCTTGCAAGACACGCTGCTCCCTTCGACGCTAATTAGCAGGTTTGGGCAGAGCGAGGCAGAAGCTGCACCTCCCCAGGAGCTCAGGGGAAGGCAGCCCCCAGGAAAGCCCTGCCACTCCTGGGGTGAGCTTTGTTTGTCAATAAAGAGCCTGGATTTCCAGGGCAGCCCCTCCGGTACCTTCCACCATCCTGGCACCGAATTGGAGCATGAGTTTGGGGCCAGATGCCAAGTCACCTTGTCCCATGGCTAAGCACCCGCTGGCAGAACCACTTGTCCTAAAATATGCCCAGGCAGCCGGTGGGAATAAGGCAGGAGAAAGGCACTACCTGCCCTTCAGCTTGCATCACCCCTCAAATAATAACAATAATGTAACTGAAAGAAAAAAGGGATGAAGGCTGCTGTGTCAGATTCCCCACACTTTTCCCCAAATAAAAATGTCACCTTCCGGGTAAAAACCAATGGAGGTTTTTCAGTTTTTAGTTGTCTCAGCCCCTGAAAGAGGACATGCCGCACTCTCGGTAAATCTAAAAGAGGCAACGGCGGCGGCGAGCCCTTCCCGGCCAGTGCGAGGGCTGAGCTGCAGCTCCATAACCAACTTTGGGGTTGGCATTTTTGGTTGTGGTTTATTATTTTTAAAAAAAATAAATACTAAAGGAGTCGGGAGCTCACCAGCATTTCCAGTAAACCCCATTCGATTTCAAGCAATTCATCCCACAAGTATGTGTGGGATGCTGGGAACTCCTCGGTCTCGCTGGGGCGCGGGAGCCCAGATGGGCTTCGTCTGGAATAATTCAGCTCCCGGTGGCTGGAGCTCTTTGCTCTGAATGCTAATAGAGTGAGTAATCAGAGACCTCCGTCCAGTAAATTATTTATCTTATCTCTGGAACTCGGGAAAGCATCTCAGCCAGTGACTTCTGCGGAAAATGGAATTTTAAAAAAAGGGTTGTTAGTCAAGAGTCCCCAGCTGGAATCGCCACTTTTACTAGAAAAGGGAAAAGTTCAGACACGGGTTTGCCCGCGATGAAGTAACGCTAGTGTGGGATGAGCGGGCGGGATGTGCTCCGGGGCGTGCTGAGCACCACTGGGAAGTTGTGAGATTCCAGGAAGCAAACAAACAAACAAAAACCCCAAAACAACAAAATAAAGTGAAGGCTAAGCTAAAAAAAATCGGGATTTGCACGTGGATGTGGGGAGAAAACGCATCTGCCCCCCCCCCCCCCCCCCCCCCCCGCCTCCTTGCGCGCGCCCAACGTTCTGTCAATGCCCCGGCAACCGGGGGGACGCGGAGCCATTCCCGTTGGGAACGGGGACGCGGACGGACGTGCGGACGGACGGTCGGCCGGCCGGACGTGCGGACGGACGGACGGACGGGCGGACGAGCGGACGGCTAGACGGACGGGCGGACAGGCGGACGGTCGCAGCGGCGGACGGCAGTAGTCACTCTCCGCGCCCCGCGCCCCGCCCTCGGCC
>VFFE01007624.1:1834668-1858363 GCA_008921705.1 Burhinus oedicnemus | reverse complement strand
CCCAAGATGGTCTCTCCCGCCTCACATAGCCCCGCCCTATCCCTGCCGGCCCCTCCTCTTTGTGTACGTCACTCTCCTTTCCAGCTCGCGATTGGTCGATCCTCAACGCCTTGCCCCAAGCGGCCAATGGCGGCGCACTCCCCGCCCGGACCCAAGATGGCGCCGCCGGGGGCTGCGGGCGGGCGGCGGTGAGGCGGCCTGCGGGGGGCCGCCGCCTTCCTCCGCGCTCCGCCGCTGCGCCGCGGGGCCGGCCGGCCGGTGGGCTCGCTCGCTGGCTGGCCGGCCGGGCTCGCCCCTCCCCTCCCCTCCGCCATGGCGGCCGAGAGCGGCAGGCAGTTCTGGAAGCGGAGCGCCAAGCTGCCGGGCAGGTGAGCGCAGGCCCGGCCTGGCCGGTATCGGCCCCCCGCGCCCTCACCCCGCTCCTCCCCGGGGAAGGGGTGCAAGGGCCGCAGCCCCCCTCCCCAGCTGGTGGGCGGTGGGTGGGGAGGCTGGAGCAGCCCCTCTACCTTGGGAAGGGGCTGCCAGGGGCACCCACCCTGGCTATGGGGCTGGGGACCCCGGGGTACCCCCCTGTAAGGGGGGGGGTGTAGTAGGGCCACCCACCCTGGCTGTGGGGCTGGGGGCCCCAGGGTAAACCCCTGCAACAGGAGGGATTCCTCCCCCTGCAAGAGGTGGTGGTGGGGGGATACCAGGGGTTCCTACCCCGGCTATGGGGCAGGGGAGCTGGCTGAGGGCCCTGAGGTTCCCTCTTGCAAAAGGCGGGGGGATGTCAGGGGCACCCCAAGCTATGGGGCAGGGAAGTTTTGCTGGAGGAAGCCCCCCTGTGTAAGGGACGAGGGTAGCGCCAGGGTTATTCCCTCATCTGTAGGGCAGGGCAGGACGTGTGGGGACCCCTGTGTGCACCCACCGCCCCACGGAAAGCAGGGTGGAGGGGGTCAGGGCCTTGAAGGCCTCCCTGGGGTGGCCTCGGAGCCAGAGCTGTACCGTCCTGCTTTCCACAGGTACTGAAGAGACCTCATCCCTTCCCAAAGCCCTTAGAGGTGTCGCCTTGGGTGGCAGCAACTCTGTCCCAAACAGGTGCCTCTGCCAATTCGTGTGCCCCCCCCGTTATCCTCTCCTATGCGGGGTGTCACTCCTGGTCCACCTCTGCTTCATACGAGGGGCTGTGGGGGCTCTCTGTGTGCACCTCCCCTGTTCTGGTTCCTCTGTGAGGTCCTGGTTTCTGTCGATGCGCCCGCACTCACCCAGGGATGGGAGAAATAAGTGAAATGTGTGATTCAAACAGTGTTTAGGAAGAAGAGGCTGGTGATGATGACGGAGATGTTCCCTAAAAGGCCTTGAGAGCAAGGTTCCCATGGGGAGAGAGCACCCACCTCTCTGGGGAGGCTTTCACAAGTGCTGTTCCCATCTGGTGCTCCTCACGTTTGCTCTCATTTGCCTTATCTGAACCCTGCCCTTGCCTTCTGCTGTGCAGACGAAGTCTGAAATGCTTAGTTGGCTTTAAATCCTGCCAGGCCAGTTAAATCTCTCTTTCTAATGTGCTTTTACTTGGTTCTTTGTTGCTGCGCCGGCTCCCTCAGGTTGGTGGGAGAATCCAGGTCTGCAGCAAGCAAAGGGAAAGCAATGAGCACTACGCGTTCCTCGTCCTCCTCTGCACATGAGGGAAGAAAATGCTGTGCTCTCCCTGGGTCATTTTGTCTCCCGATTGCTCCCATTCCTTACCTGGAGGTCACAGCCGTGCTTCCAGCTGGTGGTCTTAGACAGCATCTCTCTTCTGCAGTGGGTGACTTCAAGCTTCAGCTTCGAAAGCTCAAACCAGGTGAACCGGTCTGGGAAGCAGCCAGTCCTGCCTGACAATGCACTCTAACGTCAAGTTTTTGGCAAAGTTCTTCCCTGCTCCTAACTGGCTGCTTGGCAAATATCCTGCTGTCCAGGAGCCTTGTTACCACCTCTAAATACCTGCGTGCCGGTCCTTTCCAGGAATGGTTACCGACGGGTCTCGGGCAGCACAACCATGAAAGGTGGAGGTGGGACGTGCTGCATCCATGGTCGCTAGACACGAAACTCCCTTTCTTCTTTTTTGTCTGAGCTTTGAGAGATCTTCCTGTACACATTCTTGGCTCTCTCCTTTCTTTGCCCTGACAAGCTGGCAGAGGGAGGCTTTGTAAAGATTTGGAGACTGTGTTAGTTTCCTTTTCCGTGACACTTTGTGGCATTTGGTCACTTGGGTTTTATTAGCTTTTAGTTAGTGTTTTTTCCCTGTGGACTTAGGGTGGTAGAACTAGTAAATGTTGTTTCATGTTTCCAATACTGCCCTGTGGTTTTTGCATTGGGAATTCTCACCCCAGTAATTTTCTGGGGATGCGTTGGCAGGTTGGTCTAGTGTGTTACCCTGTGCGATGGGTTGTTTATTTCCTGCTCTGTAGAGAGATGGGCAGCCAGGCTCCGGTGGGGGGGGGCATGTTTAAATGCTGTTTTAAAAGAGGAGAAACGGAATCTGCTAGGAATAAATACGTTCTGTGTCTGAAGTGGCACTGAGGTTTCATGGATATGCTTTCTGCTGCAGTGTCAATAACACACACCCTGCGATGATCTCCTCGTGAGCGGTGTAATGCAGATACCGCAGTCGTTGTACCAGACGCTGTCAGTCACCCGTTGGACCAGACAATGAACATACGGGTAACAAGAAATGCCTGTCCCAAAGAGCTTAAACTGAGACAGGACAGGGGACTCGTCCAGTCAGTTTGGGAGCACAGTGTCAGCTTAGGTCTCGGCTCTTGACCCAGTGGTGTGTTTGCTGAGAGGCAGCACCTGCCCTGAGCTTTCTGTCCGTGCAAAAGTCAGGCGAAGACAGCTTCAGACAGGGAGTTAAGCTTGGAGACAGCAGATTCATCTAGCCAAGCTGCGTCAGGGAAAAGCAGGCAAGAGTGAGTAAATAAACTTACTGAGCATCACTTGGTGGTAGTGCTCCCCTGCCTCAGTTTTCCCGGTAGGATGTGCTAACGCACCTTTGTGTAGAGCTGTAGGATCTGCTGGGAGTCAGCTATAGGCACGTGAGCTGAAGGAGGGGGATCAGACATCAAGGGTACCACAGATGCTACGGCACAAACTTGCTGTCTGGCAGTTGTGCATGTGCTTGTGTATCTTAGAAGTCACCTGTTGCGCACCTCGGAGCATTTGCACTCCTCCTGTCCAGCCTGTTACACCTTTTACACAGGTGTATAGGGCAGAGAATCAGCAAAGACGGGGCAAACACGGGGAGAACCTGCTTCATGCAGCAGTTCAAGCTCACTGATGTGGGATGCTGGTGTTCAGCCCTGCCTCTGTAGCCTGGTGGAAATGAGACTGTCATCTTCAGCTGCTTGTGTGGGAGCACCGGCTGATGGGCTGTGCAGTTAGATCAGCTCGGGATGCTTTGTTTGGGGGAGCCTGGGTTCAAATTCTTTTAAACAGAGCTGCTTGGGAGGTGGGACCCTCTACCGTTGTATCGGCCGTTAGCCAGTGAAGGCATCAGCTGATTGCTTCAGAGCCCCAGGAAAGGGTTTCCTCACCCAGCACTGGCTGCCACATCCCCCCCTCTATCTCTAACACACATCGGTTGTTTGGCATGCGAAGTTCAGGCCATCACACGTGAATCAAAGCGGTCACCCATCGGCAACGCGTGGATCCCTGCTGTCACGAGACGGTGCAAGCTTGGTGCTGGGTATCGGAGAGGCTCTACCGGCTCCTCTTCTGCAAGGAGCTGCCATGAGTCATTGGGAAGCAGTGCTGAACTGGAGGGGTTGTTTTTCTTACTCCTGATAATCTGCTTACTATGCCCACCCACGGGGGTGCCTCTGCTTAATAGCTGTCCTGACTCCTAGATGCTAATTAGTCAGCAAACTCTTTCCTAGGTTTGATGGCTGGTGGGTAAACACAGTGAGCCTTTTCAGTGCTTCCAGCCATGCGGGGTGGCGGCTCCAGCATCAAGCCCACCCCTCGCCGGGCTTCACCACCAGGATCTCTCTGTGCTGTGGTTGTTTCCAGCCTCTGCCCTGGATCTCTGCATCTCTCCCCTGCCAACTGGTCCTGTTGCTGCCGCCTGCCCAGCATCAACTGGTTCCCTGCGTGCTTTCCAGCTGCACCAGGCTGCCATCCCCCTCCTACACAGCTAGGCTCTGCTCGTTTTACTGCTGGGCACCATCTGCAGCTCCTGGAAACCAAGCCAGCTCTGTTGACCCAAGAGGAGCCTGTCCCTTGTGTATTAGCTCTGAATGGGCCCTTGTCTCTGCTGTGGGATGCGGGACTGTGCTGTGTACCAGGGGTTGGAGAGGACTTGTTTTCTAGAGATGTTTTTTCAGGGTGAGGTGGCTGTGAATAGTTACCCAAATGGAGGTAATAACTCAGGATCCCTGTCTCATTTCCAGAGCCTGTAAAACTAGTGATGAGCACTCGTCTAGTAGCTCCTCTCTGAGGTGATGCTCCCCACGTAGTGCCTGCAGCCCTCGGGCTCCCTGTCCCACTCCACAGGGAGGTGAGCCGAGGGACTGAGATGTGGTGACTCATTTCAGGCCGCATAGGAAGCAGTTGATTAAGCTGGGATTTGGACTGGAGACAAACTGCGTACCATACCAGAGGCAGCTTCGCCGTAGCATTGGCTATGAGCTTGAGAGCCCGCGTGGGGTTCAAAGGAGCAGAGGAGCCCCAGTGTCACTGGCTAGGCAGGGCTTGGAAGTGTGAATTCCCAAACCTGGAAATCCCCTTGGTGGAAAAGAGAATGAACGTCAGCGTATAAGGCAGGGGGACTGAGACACGTGGTCACTCAGAGTGAATCAGAGGTGCAGAAAAGAGCAGATCTCAAATCCCAGCTCAGGCTGGAGAGAGCCTAAGAGTTTAAACAAGGCTGTTCTTTGCTTCTACAAAGAACAAATCTTTCTCTGAATGTGGCACTTTGGATCTAAGGCTTTGAAGACAGAAGGTTATTGAAGTTGCTTTTGGTGTGTAGTCAGCTTCTGACAGCAGGCAAGAAGTCTGACCCCAGTCTAGGCTGAGGAAATTATTCGTGGGTGCTCTCTGGCTTTTTGCACTGTTGTCTTTTTTTTTTCCTATCCTCTTCCTGCAGTATTCAACCTGTCTATGGAGCACAGCATCCTCCGCTGGATCCCCGGCTCACCAAAAAGTAAGTGTTTATCTTCTGGAGATGCAGGCCATGAGGCTTTGCAGGTTTTTGGCTCAGTCTTGCAGTAGGCAGAGGTCTCCAGCATCCTCTGGTACTGTGGTGTTCCGGTGGAGAAGGACAGCAATGGCGTGCAGTGCTGTCTTGAGCGAAAGCTTGCAGGGAAAGCTTATCTGCTGGCTCCCTTTACAGCCAGAAACCCGTATCGTACCAGCCACATCAAAGGAGACAGGTGTATTTTTTAGCAGTAGTGTCTGAGTCCTCTGCTCCCCTTTGGAGACGGAAGAATTCAGGGAAGGGGAGGTAGAGCTGCTTAGCAGCTATGAGGCTGCAGAATGGCAGCACCCTTCCCGGCAGGAAAAGGCAGAGCTGATCTGAACTGCGTCCTTGCCTCTATCTCACACTGTGTAGCGGTGAAGGTTCCCCCTTTTCTGTGACGCTTCAGGTGGTGGACTTTGACTCCTGTAGCTTGAGGGTAAATGCGAAGGCTCCTCCTGTGCCTGAGAAAAGAACCAGGCTGGTCTGTCTGCTGGGAGCCATCGCAGATGTATCGGGAGTGTCCATGAACGCAGACTGGCTCCATCTAACCTCTGACATGCCTCTCCCCAGGTCGCAAGGCTTTTTTTGGGTGTTAATCTACCAGTTTTCTTTAGGGTGGGGGCAGGCAGAGCTGGAGGAATTGTATACCTCTCCCCTTTGCCCTTCTGAGCTGGGAAACCTGGCGCCTCTCCAGCTGTCTGCTGGCACTGTGGCCTCCGTGCCCTGCCGTTGTACCAGCTCAGGCTCTGCCTCCTGGCAGCAGGCAGCCTGGAGAGACTTAAGACATTCTTTGGGTTTGGGAGGAGGAATGGGGGAAACTGGAAAAAGGGACTGGCTGGTTGGAGTGAGGATGTAGGGAAGGAAAGAAAATGGACTTGTCTGACGGCATTGATCTGATACTGTTTCTCTCTGGCTCCCAGCTTCATCAAGGACCGCTCCAAGGCCAACGCGCTGCCTATAAAAAGCAAGAAGGCTTCCAGCTTTCACGAGTTTGCCCGCAACACCAGTGATGCCTGGGACATCGGTGATGACGAAGATGAGGACTTCTCTTCCTCCTCTTCTTCTTTGCAAACTCTGAACTCTAAAGTGGCCAAGGCCACGGCAGCCCAGGTTCTGGAGAACCACAGCAAACTGCGGTCAAAACCCGAGCGGGCCCAGTCCGCTCTCAGCGACGTGCCCACCAACTGCAAGGTCATCAAGTCCAGCAGCGAGGCCCAGCTCTCCAGGACATCTGGTAAGAGCTGTCTTCATGAGCAGCCCCCTGCTCCAGTGCTCTCCTGGTTGACCGCTGAACTCAACCGCTTGCTGCTACTTGCATGTTATGGGCGAGAAGCTGTGGCGCAGCCCGTAAGCCCAACAGAGGCTTTCACCTCCTGGCAGTAGATCCTACACTCCAAGGAGCCATTTTTGGAGTCCTGGCCCTAATGCTTCAGTCTCCTCTGCCGCTCAGTATCCTGCATGCAGGCACGTCTGTCCCAGAGGATCCCGTGTTCTGGGTGCTAAGGGATTTTGGAGATGTGTTAATTTCTTGCTCAGGATTGCTCACCTTATGCTTCCTTTGTGGCCCAGTGTGCTGGTCTTAGCAAAGGTCTGGATGAGGCCCTATAGAGCCTGGGTCAGTGCAGCTTGAGCAGGGAACTGAGCAGCATCAGCCCCTGATGAGCATCAGCTCACTCTGCCTTGTCGCAGGCAGACGGCTGAAAGTAACCCAGCAGGTCCCTGCTGCCAGCAGGTGGCATTGGCAGCCTGTCTGCTCCTCCTCTCTCTGTGCTAGCAATTAGCTTGATCACTATTTAGATCAGAGAGGAGCAGGGCAGATCTGAAGGTCAGTTGCTCTGGGATTCTCATGGGCTCCTTCTGCCTCGTCTCCTGTATCCGTCTGCCCATGGCTTTCCATGTGAAGGGATAGGTCTGATCCACTGGCATCCAGGTGTCTGGAGGCAGGAGGAAGAAAGGGAAGGAGAAACAGGAGGAAGTGATGGAAGAACTATGATAGATGCCTGTGAACCGGCTGATCCCTTGGAGTGGGCCAGCAATGCTCTATTTGCTGGGGCTAGGGAAGAGAAGGGTGGAATCTGCAGTGGCAGGTCTCCGAGGGTGGCCAGAGGAGCAAGGTAGGGTTGGAGAGGTGCGGTCTCCTTCCCTGCCTTACTGCAGCATATCTGCTCCTTGCAGAGGAGGCCTGTGTGCGGACCCCCCTTCAGAAGCAACAGTCCCTTCCCCTTCGGCCCGTCATTCCACTCGTCGCCCGAATCTCTGACCAAAATGCTTCAGGTGCTCCCCCCATGACGGTGAGGGAGAAAACCCGCCTGGAGAAGTTTCGGCAGCTCCTTTCCAGCCACAACACAGACCTGGGTGAGTGTGGCAAAATGGGGGTGCCTGCGGGTGGAAAGGGGAAGGCAGAGGGGGCCTGCTGCCTGCTTCAGGTTGCAATCAGGTCTGCTCCAGGGTGGATAAAATGACTACCTGCAGTTGCTCCAAGTGGGATAGTTGCACACACTGCTCTGTTGGCAGATGGTTATGTCCTCCACCAGCTGCCTGTCCGTTTCCAGTCTTTCTCCATCTCACAAATGATGGTTGTGATCACTGGGGGCTGTTGGGTTCTGCATGAGAACGCCGGCTCTGGTGCTTTGGAGCCCCTGCAGCCACCAGTCCTGTGCCCAGGCTGAGCTGAAAGCATCTCTGCTCCCCTTGCTGCAGACCCACATCCCCAGTCATTGCAAATGTGGAGCCTTCCTGGAGGCTCAGTGTCTCCAGAACCTGCAGGAGCAGACTGGGCTTTCCTCTCCTTCCAGGTATAGTGGTTCCTGGACGTGCCTAGGATCTAATCCATTGCCACCACTGTCCGTTTGCAGATGAGCTGAGGAAGTGCAGCTGGCCTGGTGTACCCAGAGAGGTCCGGCCCGTGACGTGGCGTCTCCTCTCAGTGAGTACTCGGAGCTGTGACATAGGAGTCTGGGGGGAATCTGCTGAGCCAGGGACATGCACTCCTAGACCTTCATGTGTCCGTAACCAGGTTTGCCCATATTGTGTCTGTGCCTAGCCTGTGGGTGAGCTGTAGGGGGTTTTTTTGCCCAGGGAGTGTAATTGCTACATCCTCTTTGAGCACAAAGCCCAAACTGGTGCTGGAAATATGTGATTCGCTCTCTTTTGGGAAACTGAATCCCATGAAGTTGGGTTGCCTCAAGATCAGAGGCTGGGAAAGCCAAAACCCATGAAAGCTCTTTCCCCAGCTCCTGAGTCTCTGTGCCTGATGCTTCCAGATGCACCTGCTGCCTGGCAGGATTTCAGGGGATGGTTTGTGGTGAGGGAAGCAGATCTGCCCTGACATGGTTTTTTCTGCTGCAGGGTTATCTCCCTGCAAACATGGAGCGGCGAAAGCTGACTTTGCAGCGTAAGCGGGAGGAGTACTTTGGCTTCATCCAGCAGTACTACGATTCCCGGAATGAGGAACACCATCAAGACACCTACCGACAGGTACGAGCCCTATGCCTGTTGCCTAGCTTTCTGCCTTGGTATATCCCTTTCCTCCCTCTTGCAGTTGGGGTCATGGTAGGACTTCCTCTAGCTAGAACTGTTAGGAGTCTTCTCTTTGGGAACAGGGCACCATATTTCTGTCCATCTTCTTACGGATATTAGTTTAAGCCTTCCCTAAATTGATCTAATAACTAGATTTCGGACCCCAGCTCTGGTCACCTCCCCACACCTGAGCAGAGGAGACTGGGGATAAAACTGGAGATGATTTTCTCAGTGTGGCTGCCACCAGTAGCCCTCACTGTGCTTGTCAACAAGTGCAGCTCTCTCTTGGGGGGACACTGAGGGGTGGATTCCCCTTCCCCTCTGTTAACCTGTGATGAGTTATTGTGCCCCTGAAATGGCTGGTATGTGTAACCGACCCTCTTTTCCAGATCCACATTGACATTCCAAGGACGAACCCACTCATCCCCCTCTTCCAGCAGCCGCTTGTCCAGGAGGTAAGGGGGAGGGAAGCTCCTGCCCCACACTTGCCTTGGGGGGTGTGGGTGGAGTTAGACCAGCACTGCCGCTAGTGAGTTAGCTTTGCAGGGAAACTTCCCTGGCTGACAGCTCCTGATGCAAATACCTGCTGAAACTGTCTGGTCTTGTCCCGTGTTTCTGAAAGACATCGCACTTGGAGCTCAGGGGTTATGAGATCAGCTCCTTTGTGGCGAGAGCTAGCCAAGAGTTGGTAGAAGACCTGAAGCTTTTGTTTTGAAACAAATTCAAGGCATTTGAACATGAAGAGGAGATCAGTTCTGTTTTGCTAAGAAACGTCTTCTGTGTGAAGCAGTGTGTGAGAAACCCAGGCAGGGATGGGTTTGAGAAGGTGGCCAGGAGGTGTGAACATCTGTCCTCTTTAGAAGCAAGCTCAGCGTGTGTATGTGGTATGTCAGAGCATGGTGTCCTGGGGCTGGGGCAGTCTGGAAATAACACATTGGTTGTTGGGGGGAGACTGCTCTGTTGGGAGCTCTCCCAATCTGTGCTGTTTTGCTGGGAGTACCGTGCTGATGGATGATACTTGATGGTTAAAGAGCTCAGATAACAGCCTTAGCTGTCCATGTGATGTTCAGCAAAGCGTGCTGCTCTGCTAATAGGCGGCCCTGTGCTATGGGTGGAAGGCTCGTAAGCCACCTGGATCTTGAAAAGTTGGGTCTGTGTTTCTTCAAGAGGAGGCTTTGATGAGGAGCCTGGGCTGCCCTGGTCTGTAAAGTGTGGGCTGGCCTGTGTGTGGGATCTGTGGATCATACAGGAGTCTCTCCTAGGACTTGTATGCTTCTTATCTTAACCGTATTGCTGCAGAAAAGCCTGTCAGCGCATGATCTCCACTCCCTGAGCTTAGCGGTTATGCTTTTCTGCCTTTCCTTTTTGCACGGCTAATGCAGGTACCTGCTTTCCCTCATTCTTCCCTAGATCTTTGAAAGAATCCTGTTTATCTGGGCCATCCGACACCCAGCCAGCGGCTATGTACAGGGAATCAATGACCTGGTCACTCCGTTCTTTGTTGTGTTCCTCTCTGAGTATGTTGGTAAGTGACATTTGCTGCTTGAAGCACGGTGCTGCCTCTCGACCATGGTGTTTGAAATGGTGTGAAGTGCTGGCGTCAGAAAAGCTTGCCTTGCTGGAGGGGATGATGTGTTCTTCCTTCAGCGCCTGTGCCGGGCTGGAGGTGCATCTTGACCTCTTACTGGATATTTGCTGCATGGTTGAACTGACTTCAGTTTCATAACCTTGCTGAGCTCCACAGAAGTTGAAGTGCTAAGGGTGGATTTGCATTTGAATGTTCTTAACATCCTCATAGCTTGGAGGAGAATGGGGTCTTTTAGGAGCTGAGGGAGTGTCGGCAAATCCCTGATATACAGAGCTGGGAGAGGGGAGGGTCTTACTCTCAAAGCTTGGGCTTGGAGCTGGTTCTTGCTCTAGGAGGAATGAGTGAAGTATAAAGACACCCTGCTGGGAATGTAAAATAAACTATTTAAATAAAGATTCCTGTCCCGTGCTGCTAGTACAGGTGGGTTTCTCAAGCTGAGAGTTTCAGAAAGCAAATTGACTTCTCCCTGCTGCTTTTGGCTTTCATGTCAGCCAGTTGCTTTTAGCCAGAGATCAAGTCGTTTCCACCCATAGCATTTTTATTCTTTCTCCAGCTCTAGCTGTGTTTTGGGGTTGACGTTAATGCTGGGGTATCGTAATCCCTATGTGTAAAGGCTCTTAGTTTTCACTGTAAAGAGAAGGAGAAAGGAATTTATAAGACTGTATTAATGACAGAGAAATCCTGTTGAACAAATATTTTTAAGGTCTGATCCAAAGCTTGTTGAAGTCGGTGGAAGCCTTCCACTATCTAGCTAAGGCTTTGTAAGCTAGTATTGATCTGCCTCTTCTGAGGATCTTGCAAAGAGGTAAGCCACCTTGGTTTCCACTGTGGTAGCTGGTGTGGTCAGGATTGATCCCTAGAAGGGCTGTTGCTCCTCACAGCCTGAAGGAGAAGGCACAAAATGTGGCTTTTCTACCAACTGGAGTGAATTCCCTTTCCTGGGAGGTCAAGAGCCTGTCAAGTCAGGTCTGAGCAGGTTCCCTTTGAGTGGCTTTTTCTGTGCTTTATTGCTTGAGCTGCATTGATGGCACTTAGTCTTGGCAGAGGCTGGTTGCTCAGGATTGATTTATTGGGTTAGAAGTGGAGCTGTGCACAAGATGAGTTACCTGTGCAAGAAGGGAGCTGGTCTGAAGCATCAGAGCTGCCTGCAGGTACCTGGTGTGGCTTCTTGCAGTCCTGTATGGTGTTGGGTGTCGGGCCTCAACTCTCTGCATGTGGCTGCAGAGTTCATGCTGCATCGGACCTGCCTGTCTCTCACTGGAGCTGTGCTTCTCACCGTCTTCCAGGGCTGTTACCAGCTTCTCCAACTGGCTGTTCTCCAACTGAAGAACTTCTTTCTCTCTCAATGGGACCTTCCTGTTTCCAGCTGTTTCTGAAACTTGTGTTGGAGGGGAAAAAAAAAAAAGCCCCAAACCTCTGCATGAGACCTGTTGAGCTGAATTTGGCCGCGCAACATCACACATCCCCTTGTGTCCCCAGAGCCTGGGATTCAAAGCCAGCCTTTAGGTCACAAGCTGTCTCTGTGGCTACCTGCTCTCTGTGTCGCAGTCAGAGTTTAAGGACAAGATCAGTAATTGCCTTGAATTTACATGGGAAAGAACTGGCAGTGCTCAGTGTCGCGTAACCTCTTTTGCGACAGGATTTGAGTCACTGCTTTGGAGCACTGGCTCTTCTCTACAGCTGCCTTTGTTGGCAGGCTCCTCAAGAGCTGGTGCTGGGCAGGGCAGGTCTGGAGGCTCTCCGTGTTGGATCACTAATTCTCAGGATCCCTGGATTAGCCAAATCTGTGCTGCACCTGAGTCCTTGCAGCAGGAGAGCCAAAAAAGGCCTTGCACAGTTTAGTAATCCTTGCACAGCAAGTGGCAAGGGACAACTCACCTTTCCATCAGGAATCTCTTGTTCAAAGAAGATTCTGCTTGCGTTATTCAAGCTGTATCCCCCTTGGGAAAGGGAACAATCTGTGTGGCTCAGGTAGCCCCTGCCCACAGAGCCACTGACAGCTCATACATCTGTGTGTCATCTGAGGGTACTTCCACATTCAAAGGTGTGTGTAAAACTGACCTGGAAAAGTTTCCCTCACCTTTCCTTGAAAGCTGGCTCTGGGAGGGTGGCACCAGCACCGGCTCCATCCTCAAACCTCTTGGGTTTGCTGCCCCTACTCTCCTTTCAGAACTGGTGTTTTGTTGACTGCAAGATGCTAGAAGGGACCCACTGTGCTGCCAGTTGGCTCCTCTGCTTAGTTGCCCACCGTCTTCCCTTTGAAAGGCTGCCTCCCGCGGCAGCTGACTCAGCAGGACCGTCGCCGCTCTCCAGGGACCATGTGTGATTCAGAGCTGGCAGGCGGAGGTGGGAGTTCACAAGCTGTTGACTTTGATTAGCTGTTCGGCACAAAGCCAGGCTGACACACTGGCCTTCTACTGTTCAATCTAGTGGCTTCTCACGCCGCAGTCTCGCCTCTGATAACAGGCTGGTCCCCATCTCCAAGTTCACTGTAGACTTCTAACCCATCATCTCGTGCTTTGGGCAGGCGTTGCATTTGCAGACAACAAATCAACAATGAAAATCTCCTTGGTGCTTATCAGCTGATTAACGTGTCTGGTTGATGGTGTCTCCGTTATTTATCAGTTACTAGACCAAGGCTTAAAACATCCTTCAGAGGGCTTCACTGGCTTCCCACCAAGGGCTAGAGCATGTCCGTGGGGAAAATATTAGTGGTCTGGGTAGGGGATGGTCTGTAGCTTGTCAGACACATTCAGGGAACGATTTGGCAGCTTCTTTTCATTGAAGTTGATGCAAGCAATGAACCAACAGTAAGCAGTAACCCAGCAAACTCCCAGGCCGTTGTGTGCAGAGGAATTAAACACAGCTTGCTCAGAGTAGTAGTTAGAGCAGTTTAGCTGGATTTGGGAGCAGGGCCATGCTGCTGTGTTTTTGACTTGGTGGCTTTCCATCCTCACTGTAGAAAGTGTGGGGAGGAAGGGTGTATGCCTGTCTGAGTTCTGAAGGAGGTAAACAGATCAGTGAGTGAAAAACGTTTGCAGGAAGCTATTTCTTTTGGATGCTTAGGGAACTCGATGAGCCCGTTTTTTTAACTTGCATCTCCCTGGCCTGACTGAAAGGGTCCCATTGATATTCCTTCCCTCTTCTTTCTGAGCATTGCCTTGAATCCGGTGTGTGTATCCCCTTTGACCAGCTTGAGAAAATACCAGTTAGGCAGAAGCAGCTCTTCCCCAGAGCTTCCACTCCCTGTGTCTGAAATCCCCTGCCCCTTCTCCAGTGCCAGTTGGGACCCGTTGCTTTTCCTGTACTTGCACCTTGTCTGGACCTGGTCAAGGCCAGGTTGGATGAGGCTTTGCGCAACCAGGTCTAGTGGGAGGTGTCCCTGCCCATGGCAGGGGAGTTGGAACTGGATAATCTTTAAGATCCCTTCCAACCTAAACCATCCTATGGATGCAAAAATCCTTGTGCTTCTTCCAGGTGCTGTGCAGACTGCTGTGAGCCCTTGGCAGATGGGATAGATTTAACTGCTGTGTTTTTTCCCCTTTCCCCCAGCATGGCAAGCTGGCTCACCTTCTCCTGTGATGCTCTACCTGCCTCCTGCACGAACACGGCTGCCTCGGCTAGTTGGCAGCAAGCATGGGCACTTTGGGCCCCTGCCACTGCCAGCTCCATAGCTGGAGCTATTCCTCCTCCTGGTTGATCGATGGCTTCTGCTGCAGATTGCTGAGTGTTGCTTGTTTTCAGCTGGTGCCGCTGCGAGGAAGAGCTCGAGGGAGGTGTTGAGGCTGCGGGAGCAGCTGAGCCTGCTGTTGCTGCCCTCTGGATGGGGTGGGCACCGGCTGCCAGTGCCGCTGGGGAGGCAGAGTTTGAGCAGTGAGGATGGAGAAAGGCAGTCTGGCATCTGAGAAATTGGGGCAGGGATGACATCTCGTCACCTGCCGGAGGAAACCATATGCCCCTTTTTCCAGGTGATCAGAGAGGGCTCAGCAAGCACAGGGATGCTGAGCTGTTAATCCTGCCAAAACTGCCTCCCAGCTCAGGTCCTGCAGCCCCTGCTGCTGCGCTGAGTCACTCCCAGCTCTCATGGCTTGTGTTTGTATTTAAAATGGCAATGACAGAGCTCAGAAATGAGTTCAGCACCCCCAGGTAGTGTGAGCACTGGCCCCTGCACCCTCCCCCAGTGTATGACACCACTTCCATCCCCGATTCAAGACCTTGCATAAGGGGTTGTCCTGGCTTTGGCACCTGTTTGGCTTTTCACCAGGTCTGTAGAGGGGAGCAGTGCCGTGGAACGTATTGATCTAGCTCATTCCTAACTGGCTTTGTTACTAAATCCTAATCATGGTTAAAGTAAGACTGTTTCCCTGTAAGCAGGAGCAGAAGTGGAGCTTGGCTGAAGGGACGGGGAGCCTTGTACTTGGGTGTTACTGTGGCTTACCCAGCTCAGGCTGTAACATCAGCCTTGCTCTGAACTCCCATTTTGCCCTGGACCTCTCGCTCACTGTATGTGCTGTAGACTTGCCCGTTACTGTGCAGAACTGTGAGCGGAGACTGGGTTTAACTGTTCTCCAGGTACCTAGTCCTGCACTGAGCCCCAGCTGCCAGAATATGGGGAGTCATTAAAGCTCCCCGACAGAAAGCAGGGATGTGGGAGGCTGGAGCTCTGGTTTCTCTGATCTGCTCCAAGCTATGCCCTGCCTGGCATTTGAGGCAAGGTTTCAAGTGGGGCTGTGATGCCCCTTCTCCTGTGTCTGCCCTGAGCCCTGTTGAAGTGTCACTCACAGGAGCTTTGCCTTCCCCAAGCCCCAGCTGCCCTTGGGCACCCTGTGACACTGGCAGCAGTGTCCTGGCTGCCCCCAGCCCAGCCGCAGGCGGCTGTCACCATGCCACTGGCTGCTTTTCAGTCCCTGTTGGAGCCATATGTTGAGTATCTCACTCCTTTCCACGGGGCCTCTTTAATGATGCCGCCGAGCAGATGTTTGTGCTGAGCCACACACTCCAGAGACCTGGGTTTTTTTCAAAGCTTCTTGCAATGTGTGTTGGCTCATGCTGGGGATCTCATCCCACTGTTCTGCTTTGACACCGGGGTGCTGGCAGGCTTGCTCCTCTTGTCCCCATACTGGTGCAAGCAGCAGGGTGTTCCCCATCACCTGGGCAGGTCACCACATCCCCTTCTCCATCACGGTCCTCATGCCTGGAGCTGCATGGGGAGGTCTTCTGCACGAGGCTCGTGCCTACATGGCTGAGCCTGCCTCTCCCACCAGTCCTGGCCCCACGCATGTGGCCTTGTCCCACTCCTTTGCCTGCCCATCCTCTGTGGGCGAAGTTATCTAAGAAAGGAGATGGGTATTGATCAGATTTTGCCTGCCTTTCTCACTACCAGGAACATTTGAGAGTGGCTGCAGAGAAGCCAGCAGAAGAGTGATAGTTTTGGATGATGACCTGCAGCTGGAAAACAGCCTTGCTGCTCTTCCTGCAGTATGAGATTGCTAGATTAATGCAGGGTTAAGCCCTTGCTTGTCCCTAAAGCTCCTGGTGACAGTTTGCTCTGGAGCCCCAGAGCAGCGACAGAGGTGGGACCAGTGTTGGAGTCACTGGCTCTGCACTTCCCATCCTCCTGTGGTCAGGATCTGTTAGTGTCGGTTGTCACAGCGCTGCCAGCCTGCGACAGCTGCCCTGCGGCATATCTGAGCCAAAAGGGTGGCCCAACTCCAGCCCCGAGCCCCATCGTCTCCCTCTCTTGTTCTTTTCCAAGGAAGATCAAAGATGCTTGTTAGGATTTCTGAGCCTCTGAGTTTGGAAATGGGCCAGTTTAGCCCTGGCATCTGTTAATCTGATTTAGTGGCATGACAGTGTGACAGCGCTCTCATCCCAAGGAGGAAAGGGAGGGAGCTGCTGGGTCAGCCAAGCCAGGAGGGTCAGTCCTGTGTCTCCGGACTGTCTCCTCCCTTGCTTCCACTGCCTTCCTCTGCCTGTTGCCCTCTACACCCTCCAGGTTAAGGTGAGCCTGGCCTGGAGCAGGTGATCTCTGCTCCAAACTCAGCCAGCATCACTGCTGTGCCACCCTTGAGGCCTCTGCTCTCTCCCTTGCCCTTCCTGGGGGTTCATAAGCCCATTTAAAAGCAAGGGCAGCCTTTTGCAGTCTGTGAGTACCCTTTGGGGACAGAGCTGCCGCTAACCATTGCACACTCAGACCCACAGTTCACTGGGTTTGAAAAACAAGCTTGCACAAATCTCTTGCGAGGCTCTTCTGTGCGTGGGGCTGCTTCTGTTTGCTGGAGCTCTCCTGTCAGCTGGGCTCGAGGAGGAGGAGAAGCTCTGTGAAGCTGAGCAGTCTCTCTGCTCGTTGCCCTGCTGTCGGGCTCGGTGCTGGATTTAACTCAGAGCCTTTTTGTTCTCCAGGAGGATATTTGTGCCCTTTTGGGTCCTTGCAACTGTGCCTGAGAGTCCTGCTCACCTGTAGAGGTTTCTGAGGCTTTGGCAGTTCTTCCTCATGGGTCCTGAGAGTTGGCAGCCCCTTTTTGGGTGCCTCTGTTGTGCTTCAGTCCTGGGATGATGCTGATGGATCCGACTGGGTGTGGGAACCGAGCTCCCTCGTGCTGACCCAGGCCAACAGCAGCATTTCTGGCTGCAGTGAAGGATTCACCTCTCCCAGTTCTCCCTGTGATGCCACCACCTGGCAGAGATCTGCTGTCACCCAGGGTGGGATGGGCTCCAGCAAGAGAGGTCCCACATGCCAGGGGCTTTGTTCCTGCACATCCCTTGCCCCAGTGGGGCAACAACTGTGGCAGCGCTGTGGGGTCCCTCCTGTGGTCCCCTGGGGAGCTGGGCTGGGTTCAGGTCATGGCTGCTGAGTTTTGGGGTCCTTCACCTGGGTTGGAGAAGTAGGTCAGCACATGGGTGCTGTGCTCTGTGCCAGGCAGGCCACTCATGTCACGCAGGGAGCCTTGTAGTGCCTCTTGCCCTACCTTGGCTTGGTAAAGCCCCTCGGTGTGTCCCATGAGCCTCCTGGTGTCCCCCATCCTCCTGATGCTCTTCCCTCTCTGTTTTGCAGAGGAGGACGTGGAGAACTTTGATGTGACGAACCTGTCGCAGGATGTTTTACGGAGCATCGAAGCCGATAGTTTCTGGTGCATGAGCAAGCTGCTGGACGGGATACAGGTGAGCCTCTGCTGGGGCTGCAGAGGTTTCTCTCCCCTTGCTGGGGTAGCAGTGCAGTCATCTTCTCTCTGTGTTTCACGAGTGCTCTGCATGTCTTGGCATTGGGGAGATTTTGCTGCTTCACTGACCTAAATCTCTGGGTAAAATCCTGAGGAAATAAGATGCTGCGGCTGTCCAGCTAGCGCTGTCCTGACTAGGGGTTTCACAGCAGGCAGATAGATGGTCCTGGTGCTCGAGAGCCGTGTCTCCGTGGCTCATGGTGATCTTGGCTCCCTTGTGGAGCTGGGGAACTGGTTTTGGTCATTTCTAGCTGTTGTTAGAGCTGCTGCTTCTGACTCATGGCCTCTCCCCACAGGATAACTACACCTTTGCACAGCCGGGGATCCAGAAGAAAGTCAAAGCCCTGGAGGAGCTAGTCAGCCGGATCGATGGTAGGTGACAAGGGGATCTTTTGTCACAACAGTGGGAGGCCTCCTTTGCAAGTAGTACCCCCAGGGCAGGGGTAGACGCTTGCCTACAACACGTATGGGTAGGGTCAGCCAGAACCAGCCTGGGGACAGGGTTTTTCTGGCCAGGTAGCACAGGGTGAGGAGTGGAGGCGTTCAGGAGAACAAGGTCTCAGCCTGAAAGTGTGTGAAAGCCGGTGTGTCGGGGCAGTGCCGTGCGTGGGAGCTGGGGTACCGTGGTCCCCAGGTATGTAAGTTAAATGTGCTGTTTCAGAGCAGGTACATAATCACTTTAGGAAGTACGAGGTCGAATACCTGCAGTTTGCCTTTCGCTGGATGAACAATCTGCTTATGAGGGAGCTGCCTCTTCGCTGCACCATCCGCCTCTGGGACACCTACCAGGTACACAGGCTCCCACTGCCTTCCCTGCTTGGCTGGTCACTGCGGGGTCGATTCCCAGTAGATGGGGGGACAGAGGTCTTCTGGCAGTACCGTGCAGCTGGGACATGAGGGAAACAAAGCGGTGTGGCCCTGGGACATTTATAGCCAGTTGCGTGATGGGTCGCCCAGTAGGACATCTGTGACCAGGGAAGTTGTGTTCCAGCTGAGCTGCAGGAGCTCACCCAGAGTTTTGTTGTCTGCAGTCGGAGCCAGAAGGGTTCTCACATTTCCACCTGTACGTCTGTGCCGCCTTCTTGATCAAGTGGCGGAAGGAGATCCTAGATGAGGAAGACTTCCAAGTAAGTCCTTGGGGCTGGGGTAATTCCCTGGGGTAGAGGGGAAGGAATTCCTCTGGTTGGGATTCCAGCATGGACATAGTCCACAATGATCTGAAAGTTGGCTCCAAGAGCATCCAGTCTCAGGATCTTTGCCTAAAAGTAACTTCTGAGCCTCAGTGCTCAGGATGGAGAACTGGGCTGCTGGAGGGTGCAAACATCAAACGCCAGCTCTTCCCTGGGCTCGAGCTTTGATCACGGTAAGTCCCTTCGTGTTTGCTTTCTGGTGTCCGGCTGTAACACTACGGTAGCACCCTTTATCTCAAGAGGTTTGGGGGCATCTGAGGTGCTTCACTGATTCGGATTTAGACATGAGCACATCTTAATGCTGTCTCTGAGCTTTCCAGAGCTGCGAGTGTGGTGAGCGAAAGTTATTGAGTGCTGCTGCCTCTGGTCGTGCTGGCCCCGAGCCTGCTTTGGATCTGTACTCTGCCTTCAACCGCCCCAAATTAAGCACCTTCCCCTCTTTCAGGGCCTTCTGATGTTGTTACAAAACCTGCCCACGATACACTGGGGTAACGAAGAAATTGGACTCCTGCTCGCTGAAGCCTACAGACTCAAGTACATGTTTGCAGACGCCCCCAATCATTACCGCCGATAGGTGCCAGGACTCGACTCCCTCTTCTCCCCTGTGCCCACCTCCTTGTCCTGGCCCGATCCGATCACTGTGGCATTTTTGTCATCCCAAGTCCTCAGACGCTCCGGCCGGGAGCTGTTCCTCGCTGTACAAAGTTCACATCGACTCTTGTCTTAACTCTTAACGTGTGCCTGTCTGCCACTCCATACGCCTGGATGTGCCACTCCAACGACCGTCAGTATTTCACGCCGCGCCGGTGGCTCGAGCCAGGGAGAGAGGCACGAAGGGCCTGGGGGAGGACATGGGGGGCAGATTTATAGATAAACTGAGCCGAGTACGAAGCCCTCCTGTCCTCTCCACCCCCTGCACTGGGCTTGTCCTGCTGGGACCACCTTGGCTTCGCTGCCTCGTGTTAACCTCCCACCACGTACGCTGCCCCATCTGCTCCCTTGTCTCTTCCGACACCGTTCACTCCAACTCCCAGATGAAAATGCCTTATCAGAGACCCGCCTGGCCGGAAAATCCTTCCCCCCGAGGGCGGCAGGGCAAGAAGTTTCTCTCAGGGCCTAGCTTCGCTCCCAGGGTCCGGAGACCCCAAGCACTTTGTGGGTTTGCGAGAGAGCCCCTCGCGCCTGCCCTCTCTCCTCTCCATCCTCTTCGCCTCCCTCTCCCCCAGGGCAGCGGGGCGGGCACGGCAGGGGACACACACCGCTCCATCCACGCGTGGTTCGAATGATGCGTGCCAGCTTGACGGGACTTTTGGTGACTGATGTGCTGTGGGTACAGCCCCCTCTGGCGCCGGGGGGAGATGCGGGGTGGGGGGGGCGCTGGCAGGGGAGCAGCATCTCCCGAAACCCCCTTGCAAAGCCCCCGCTCCTCCGAGGCGTTCTGTGTATATTGTGTTCTTGTGTATATGGGTCAAAGATGTACAATATACGTCTTCTGTTTGTAGCAGATAATGATTTTATATTTATAATGTGCACCCCTTGTTCTCCCCATCCTCTCCATGCCTGCGTACGGCGTCGTAGGGCTTTGAACCCCTCTGGAGGTGGCGGGGGCATTTTGGAGCCGCAGGTATTTCTGCCTCAACGTGTTTTTTGCAGTGTTGGATCTGCCAGGAAGAGGTGCGATAGGAATACGTATCTCAAGGCTTCCCCTACAAAAAGGACTTGGCTGTATAAAGGAGATGGGAGCTCCCAGCGGGAAGCAGGGGAGAGCCATGTCAAGGAAACAGGGTATCCTGGGCTCATCGGCTGCTGGTACGTGCCCCTCTGAGTGCTGCAGGGACTCTCCGGGGAGGAATGATCCCGGATCCGATGTTGGCTGCCCTCAGTGCTCTGCAGCCCTGCGGACATGTCCTCCCGGGACTTTTCCCGCGAGGCTGGCAAGGACCGGGCTGGCCTCGCCACCGTCTGCTTTTAAATCAAACCAATTGTGAATGTTTTAATGGGCCGTTTTCTTCCCGCGGGCAGGCACTGTCCGCATCGTGCCAAGGGCTGGATGCGGGAGGGTGTGGGGGGACGGATCCGGGCCACCTCAGGCTTCTCCCAGCACTCCCGTGGGGCGATGTGGGCTATCTCAGCAGGGTGCCGAGGTTCCCGGTCCCTCCGCTTTCTGTTGCTATTCCCGGTGGGAAAAGACAGTGGGCTGCGAGGCCGGGGCCAAGCATGTGAAAGGCAGAGCCTTGTTGCCAATAAAACTCCAAACAGTGTCTCAAGAAATCGCTTTCCTAACCTGGAGTTGTTTTTCTCAGGCATTTGGACTTTTACTTTATTTTTGTGCGTGCCTTTTGTGGTTTTTCTCCCGGAGACAGACCTGGTGGTCCTTAGTTTAACATGACAAATTAAAAAAAAAAAAAAAAGGAAAAAAGCAACAAAACCCAAAACCAACAATTGAACTGTGTGGTCTGGCAAGTGTTTGTGGTGGGGCTGGGGGCGGCGAGTTCTTGTTCGGCCTCATGAGGGGCTTTGGGCAAGTAACCCCCCCCGTGCCTCAGTTTCCCCAGCTGTAAAATGAGGGGGAGGTTCTCCTCTTTCTGTCTCGCTGGGGGACTCAGTGTTGTCATCTGAGTTTGCTGTTGGTCAGAGCAGCTTATGGGAGGACAAACCTCCCTCCGTGCTGCTGCCAACAAACCTTTAACCCCCTCCAGTTGCTTTCTATCCCCTATTAATTACTTTTTAAAGTTCAATGGAGTGGAAAAATATAATTACTTCTGGGTGAGTCTAATTACCTGTGTTTGTTGCCCAGGTTTTGTTATAATTGCGGAGGGTGGGCTCTCCAGCTCCTTCCCCTGGGCCCCAGGGGGGTCACACAGCCCCTGTCCCCATCCAGGTTTGTGTCCCATCACAGCCGTGTCCCCAGCACCAAGCTGGCTCCTGGACACCTCTCCTGGGCTCTGCTCTCCGCACCCCTGGCTTTGCGGAGGGGTTAAATCAGGGAGCCTTTGGTCTGGGGCAGGAGAGCCCATCAGGGTTGCTTCTGGTCTCGCCGCTGGTGGGAGCTGGTGCAGGTTTTGGACTATGTTCCCTGGCCAGGATGGATCCTGCTGCAGGCTCAGCACCCTTTGTCGGATGGAGTGCCCTGTTGTCCTTTGGAAATTGAGGCTGTTCCAGCCAGGGGGTGACCGTACCCCCGATCCTGCAAGGTGCTGAGCATCCCCATCCCAGGGCAACCTGAGTGGGATTTCTCCTTCCAGCCTGGAAACATCAGCGTGGCTCCGGATGAAAGGTCGGGTTCCTGCGGGGAGGGGAGCGGGGTGTCCCTATGATCGGTGGCACCGGAGGGTGGCCAGGCTGTGCTGCCGCAGCAGGGACCACCCCGCTGACCTCTGCATCTGCAGGAGGTCCGGCGTCGCCTCCAGCCCTGCCAGCCCGGGGGGACCGGGCACCCACCAGGAATTGGGGTTTCACCTGGGTTTTAGGAGCTGCGGGTCCTGGCTGGAATGGAGCAAAAGAGACAGGGAGCCACGGCAGGGAGTTCATTAACCGCAGGGCTCATTATTTCTCCTTTAATTATCACTGTGGGCTTGCACCGCGATGTGGCGTCCATTTGTGGTCCGGCGATCGAAACACGATTGCCTCCGTCTCGGACTGCGGGTGGCCAAGCCGGCAGCGCCAGGGAGAGCCTGGCTGGGAGGGAGCAGGTCCCCAGGACCAACCACCGCCACGGTGACAAGGTCGAGTGCCCATGTCCTGGCTTGTCCCCACCAGCGGGGACCTCCCTGACTCACCTGTGTCCCAGCGTGGTGCAGCCCCTCTCCCGTCCCCCGCTTCCAGCGCAGCCTCGTGAAATAAAACACTTCCAAGCATTGATGGGAGCAAATTCTCCGGTCCCGGGGCTGGTGGCAGCGGCTTTTCTCTGCAGCAAAGCCGGGATGTTGGAGGGCTGTGAACACCTCGGGGGGTTTCTATGGAGCTTGATAACCCAAGAAAAAATTTTCGGCATTTTTTCTTTTTCCTCTCCCAAATGAAGCCTTTATGGAATTGTTGGGGGAATATCGCACTATGTTCCCATGCCACCCCGGTCATGACGATAAAAAGCAACCTTCCCTGCAATCCTTTTTCTGGTGGATGCGACTGGGGTTTTATTAAAGCCTGAGGAGCCGCAGTAACGGAGCCCTCAGTGATTCCTGCCCTTGGAGGCAAGTGGGCTGAGACACATCCTGAGGGCAAAATAAAATCAAGAGGAGGGAGGAGGAGGAGGGAGGAAGCCCTCACGATGAGCCCGGGGCCACTTTAAAGTCAGGACTATATGGGATGAGAGATGGAAAAGAGCCTTGAAGAGAAGCCAGTAAGCTGGAGGAGGAGGAAGCCGGCTTAGAACTGGTGCGGACCAGGGGAATCCCAACCCCGTGCCCAGCTCTGAGTGCTGCCGGAGAGACGGGACGCTGGCTCGCGTCCATCCCACTTGCAGACCCGCTGAGCTGAATGGTCCCACTGGGAGCCAGCCCAGAGCCAGAGAGGGATTTCCAAAAGTGGCTTAAAATCCAGGGAGCCCCGCTCTGTCTCCTCCCGGCCCTTTCCCGGGACCAGACCCCACTCGGGGAAGTTCGTCTGACGACAGCTTTCCCTGGCAAACGCTGTGTCCACCGGCCCTGCCACAGCCTCGTCCCCCCAACCCAACCCTGCCTCGCTCCTCCCAGCACGCGCTGGCTGTGCCAGCCGGTTAATGGCTCTTTCGGAGCCTTTTTTGCGTAGGGGGTTGGTTTTCCAACAGCTCAGGATTTTTAGAGTTTCTTCCCAGGAGGTGGAAAGGGCCAAACCAAGCACCAGGAGTGGGACCAGTCCCCTTCTCCCAGGGGATGGGGAGAGGGGAGAGGTCGAGCAGTGACCTCGGCTCCTGGGGGGGCGGCTGTGCCACCGATCACTCAAGGACAAGCAGATGCTGGCTCTGTTTTGGTCCCTTTTTCTGTTTCCAGTGGCCCCAGGACTCGGG
>VFFE01007624.1:1795915-1834648 GCA_008921705.1 Burhinus oedicnemus | reverse complement strand
GGGCTAGGGGGGGTGGGGGTGGGGTCTGGGCAATGTGTCCCCCCCCCACTCCCTGCAAAGTCCTCACCCACCCCCAGAGCTGCTTGCGAGGCTGCAGCGACCCCCGGGGTGTCGCTCTGGAAGGGGGGAGGGATGTGCCCCCAGATGGGATGGGGAGACGGGACGTGGGGGGGGACAGGGCAGGGACCCCAGCCATCACACCCACCCCGAGCCGTGGGACCCTCAGGCCCGGGGCTGCCACTGGCCCTGCAGGAGGCTGGTGGCCCCATGTCCCGGACAGAGAGGAAAAAAACCCAAAACAATAAAAGCACCCCAAACCCCAGAAAACGCTGCCCTTCCCTCCAACCCCGCTGAACTCCGCCACCTTCAAACCCTCCCCCATGCAGCTGTGGTCCCCAGTGTCCCAGCAGGACCCAGAAACTGGGGGAAAAGTGGTTTTAACCCACTCCTGCACGACCGGAAGGGTGCTGGCCAGTGGGCTCGGTTGCCCCAGCCCTTAAAAGTGGGTGATGGTGGTGGTGGGGGGGTCGTGACCATTTCTGCCCTGGCAGCTCCCATCCTGCCCCGCTCCCATCCTTGGTCCCATCTGCCCACGAGGCCGGGGCTGGTTTTGGGCCCAAGGTTTAAGAGCAGCATTTTGTGTGTAAAAATCGGTTTAAAAGCAGAAAAAAACCCCAACAAAAGTTAGTTGGGGGGGGAGGGGGGGGTGTCAACACATGGCATCTCCTTTGCATTGCGCAGCCTGTTGCACATAGCCCAAAAATAACCAAGATTCATTTTGCTGGAGAATTTCACCCAAACTGGGTTCATTTGGGGTTTTTCCCTCCTGATTTCCGGGATTTGCTATTAAATTGTGAACCCTCCCGGCCGGGCTGGAAGGGGAGAAGGTTTTCCAGCCCTGGGTAGAGCAGGACATCGCGGTGCAGGCGTAGTTCCAGCCCCCCCAACCCTGGGTGGGCTCAGCGCTGTGGGTGCCGTCTCGCACCCATCCCCTTGCAGGGCAGGAGCTGGAGATGGGGACGTGCGAGATCACGGCGCTGGATCGGGACCTGAGCCACCCGCGACGGACGATTGCCCGGCAGACGGCACGCTGCGCCTGCCGCCGCGGCCAAGCCGCCGGCACCGCCCGGGCCAAGCCGGCCTGTGTGGACGGTAACGGCAGCCCCACAGGGGGGGTCGGTGCTGCTCCCCACGGGAGGGGGACATGCAAGGGCCCATGGCTGGAGATGTGGGTCCTGGTTGGCACCCTGGGGCTGGTGGCTGTTCTGGCCAGGTGTCCGGTGGCTGTCCGTTCCTCTGTCCGTCCCTGACAGCCTCTTCTCTGTCCCTTTGCCTCCCCGCCCCCCCGGCCTCTCCGTCTCCCTCTCCCACTTTGTCCCCATAATTTGGCCATGGTTCCCTGCGCTCTTCTCTTTTTGTGGTCCCCAAATTGGACCTGTGCTGGCTGAGCTCATGTGCTTCTTCCCTCCATCCCTCCATCTCTTCATCTATCCATTCCCTTTCTGTTCATCCCTCTGTCCTTCCACCCATTCCCCTCTCCATCCCACCATCCACACACATATCCCTCCATTCACCTACACGTCCATCCCTTCCTGTAACCACTCATCCATCACCCCTTCCTCTATCCCTCCATCCTTCCTTCCATCCTTCCCTCCATCCACCCCCCTGTCCATCCCTCCATCCACCCATCCCTCCTTCCATTTCTCCTTCCACCTCCACCTCTCCACACACCTCCACCTTCCCAAATCTCCCTGTCCCCGTCTCCCCCGCGCCCCCGGCAGCCCGGCTCATCGCCAGCCGGCAGTGGTGCGGGATGGAGCCGTGTGAGGAAGGGGAGCAGTGCGCTCTGCTCCGAAACCGCTCGGGCTGGAGCTGCACGAGACAACTGGGACGAATAAAAACCATCACGGTAAGTCATGTCATCTGTCATCCCCCCCCTCATCCTCTGTGTCCCTGCTCCCACCTCCCGGGGGGAAACTGGGGGCAAAGCAGGGGAAGCAGGGAAGGGGATGGGATGCTGAAGCCCCGAGAAGGGAGCCCAGGGCAGGGGGGGGGTGGCATGTCCCCAGCAGTGCATATCAATGCCATGGAGTGGTTTATTAACGGCAGGGAGGGGCTGATGGGCTGGGGGAGAGGGTACGGTGCCCCCCACACCCCCCACCACGTTGTGTGTGCTGGGACCCCCCCTGCCTGGGCTCCCCCCAGCCCGCAGCCCCGCTCGGCACTCATGAAATATTCTCCCAATATTTTTCCCGCAGGTGTCCTGACAGCGGCCGGTGTGTGAGGACGAGGGGATTCGCTCCAGAGCCGGCACAATGAGCCCAGGCAGGGAGTGGGGTTTGCTCGGTGCCACCGTACAATGGCCTTGACCCCCCACCCTGGGTGCCCCGGGCCAGCCGAGGCACTGGCCGCCTTGGGGACAGTCACCGGGCGGACGCTGGGGACTTGCAGGGGAGTTGCGATGTGGGCAGGGTGGGCGGGAAGGGGCGCAGGGCTCCCGTTCACCCATGGGCTCCCTTTGCTTGCCCCAGGGCCGCTGTGCTGAGGAGGAGGAAGAGGAGGAAGAAGCCATCGGGGTCCCAGTTTCCAGCTCTGACCCCCCCCACCTCGCCCTCCGCACCCATCTGCAGGTTCTGAATTTTGCAGCAGTTGAGCAACGTCAGTGCCTGACCCGAATTTGGCCGCCTGTCAGGGTGCAGGAGGGTGCAGGGAGCTGCAGGTGCCGGGTGGGGGTCCCGGGGACAGCATAGGGGGGGAGGAACAGCCCTGCTGCGGGGTGGGGGGGGTGCAGGGACTTTGCAGGGGTCTCACCCCCCCCAGACCCAGCTGGGTGCCCTCCGCAAGGGGCTGGTGAGAGGCAAAGCCAGCGGCCTCGAGGTGTCTATGGTGCGAGGAAATAAAAGTCTGATTTATTACACAGCTGTGAAAAGCGCTGTTTTTTCCAGGGAGTGGGGGGGGCAGAAGTTGGCCTCCTCCAAGAGTTCCAAAGCCCCAGGTCCCTGCCCCATCTGCTGCAATTAGTCTCCAAGTCACTAATTTGTTGCTCAGCCCAATTACCTCAACGGGCTTTTAGGCACCTGGTTTCCTGGTGCCACTCAGCGAGAGGCCGGGAGCGATGCCCATGGGGACCCCCATCACGGACGGACCACCCAAAAACCTGTGCTGAGACCGCACACAACTCAGTTCATGTCCCTTTGGGCTGCCCTCACTCCCAATCACCAAGGAATCCTCTTTGCCCCACAGTGGTTTGAGTTTCTTGGCCGTGACTCCTTCTGCTCGCTCATGTCCCCAATTTCGGGCCAGGACAATGAAGCCGGGGCTGGGACCGGTGCGGGCACCGGGCTGCGGCTGGTGTGCCTGGAGGATGCCATTGTCATGGAAACCTTTTAGCCGCCGAGTAATTCAGTAAGTCATAATTTCATTTGTTAAAAGAGGAAAAGACGGGGCAGGGAGGGGGAAGCTATTTTATTAATATGTAATAATTTCATCCCAAAATGTCAGCAGGGAAGTTAACAGGCAGCGGTTGGGCTGAGGGAGGCCCACGGCTGCTGGTTTTTGGTGCTTTCCTCCAGAGACACAGCTTCCCAACATCCCTTCTTGCTGCTAAATCCTCCTTCTCCCCCGTTCCTTGCAACAGGTAGAAATTATGGGGGGGGGGGGAAGTGAAGAAGTCACCTTTTAATACTTTTACTTACATCTCTCCCTGTGCACCACAAAACCTTCCTAGTTACCGGAATCCAGATCCAGGCATAAAGGCTTCAAATACTGACAGTAAAACTTACCTAATTTTTTTCTTTTTTTTTTTTTTTTTTTTTTTCCTCCAGTCCCCAAAATAACTCACGAAATTACAGCACAAGGCACTGTGCAGCTGAGGGCCGGGGGGGATTGCAGAAACTGGAGGAAGCACCCGAGTCCCTGGGGATGTCACCACAGCGGGTGACAGCCAAGGGTGCAGGGTTGTGGGAAATCAGGGGTTTTTTGGCCCAGCTGCCCTGGAGGAGAGGGTAGGAATGGTGATAGGGACCTGATTTTTGCTATAAAACACTAAGGCATTGAAATTGCAGGGCAACAGCTCCAGCAAGACTGCCGGGAAGGCAGCGAGGAGACGGCTGGAGCAGCCCAGGGTGATGCCCAGAGCCGGGCAGCACCGGAGGAGCAGCGGGAAGGGTGCCCGGAGCAGTCACACGCGGGACAGACCTGGGCTTTCTTGTGCTTTTTGTAGCCTTGGGGCCAGGTTGATGCTCCCTTGAATCCTCCCTGGCTGCGCCTGCTGCTCCTGCAGTTCCCACTGGCTCCCTGGAGCCTCGGCCGCAGCAAACGGCTGGGATCAGACTTCCAGGTCTGCCCAGATCCAGCTGTCCTGGGTATCATATTCCAGCTCCTCACGCAGTTCTCTTTAATTTAAATTCACCTGGAGATAGAGACAAGGCTTCCTTTTAAATCAGCTGATCCCTCACCAGAGTCTAAATATCCTTTTCCTACCACCCATCACCCACTCAATTAATTCCCTGCCAGTTCTCCTAACCTGCTCCCTGCAGAGCCTCTTCCCAAACCTTCACCCTCGCTCCGTGCCGCATCCCCAGCCCAGGCGCAGCCCCTGGGGACCCCTGCGGCAGAGGGAGTGGGTCCTGCAGAAGGAGCCAGGGTCAGGCAATGAGAAGCAGCTTAAAATTTCCTCGGAAAGCAGGAGAAATAATTTTGCACAGCCCCAACCAAGAATGAGAAATGAAAGTTCACGCTTCAGCAAGCGCGTCTGCCTGCAAAATTTATTTTATTTAGCAATGCTAATGGACTAATTAAAATATATTAGCATGACAATTTCATTTCTTTTCTGATCAGCATCGAGGTAAACAGACAGAGTTAAAACACATGAGCTACGATGCAAATTCTTCACCTCCATCCCCACAAAAGCTCCCAGGACAACTTGGTGGGGGTAGCAGCCATCCAGGCTTCTCCCAGCCATGGGGAGCTCTCGGTGCCATGGTAATGCCTGGCGTGTGCCGTAGCCGCAGGGGTGTGCGGTGAGCCGGGTGTCCCCCATTTGCAGGGCTCCATGGCTTGGCACCGGGCTCCCGGCGCTGCGGCTCCTGGGGCTGCAGGGCTCCCATCGCCTTGCAAAGGGGAGCCAGACTCCGTTCAACCTGTACCGCGTGCAGGGGATATTAATTCTGCTCTAACGAGGGTTGATCAAACCTGGCTGATGGGCAGGAAATCTGACCTAGCCAAAACGAGAACCAGGGCAAAAGATTTGCCATGCACTGGCCCCAGGGTGCATCGCTGCCTGTCCCAGCAAGCTCAGATCATGGCCCCGGCCAACGGTCTCTGTAAATCCCCAGGCAAAGCTCTAACATTTATTTCCACCGCTATCGACCCATCAACAATGTCTTACTCTGGTTCCTTTATTTCTTTCCCACCAAACATTCTCTGATGGATGGCAGCAGGGGAGAAAGGCAGCTGCTGGCCGCTCTGTTATTAAAGTGCCACTTTTCGTTGTCTTATACAACGGGCTGTTTTTTTGCTCCAGCCAGCCAGGGAACCCGTTAGCCAGAAAATTAGGATTTAAAATTAAATATTGTGCTTTTTAGAATGAGCTGGGCAGGTTTTTTTGTTTTCTGTATTTTTTTTTTAGTAGGGGAATTAAAATGCCTACGGGTGGGAAGAGAGGAGTTGATCAGGACAGCGCCAAGAATGAAGTCAATAAACTGGAGAGAAAAATCCAGTTCCCCCATCCATGTGAGCGCTGCCACAAGCATCGCTTTCTAGCACTGCCCGTCCACCCTTCCTCCCTTTGTCCATCTGTCCATCCCCCCAGTTTGGTTACCCCTGTAATTCTAGTGCATCGCTGAAAACTTCACCGAATCCCACCACACGTTTTACAGCCTCGGTTTCTCCTTTGCTGGGTCAGGACAACGGGCAAAGGGCGGTTTCCTGCCGGAAGCAGAACTGAGACGCAGCTGAATCCCAACGGATTCACCCTGGCATCGCCCCAGCTCTCCCCAGCATCGGCCCTGCTCATAGCAAGAGTGGCAAACAATACAGTTATTTCTATTATCAAATGGGCTCTGATCAGAGCAAAATCTGGGCTTTTCTCTAAGGAAAACACCTGCTGGTTGTGGAGATTTTTCACAAACCCCTTCCCTGGCCCGGCCACGCGCTCCTTTTGCATTTTCCTCGGCAGGGAGCGAGGCCTGAGCTCCGTGTTTGCCATCAGCTTCACCTCCTGCTTAGCACACACTGACGTGCTCCTCATCTGCAAACGCTGCAGAATGTCTACACTAAAGAAGACCCCAACAATTTATAACCATTTCCACAGAATATAGTAAATAAATATGCTCAGAAAAAAATAATTCCTTTCTCCTTTCCTAAAACAATAAACGCAGGGCTTTAATTAGTTGACAGTGTCAGTTTAACATCAGCACTACAACAGTCCGTCCCTCAATCAGGGACTGCGGACTCGAGGGCACTAAAACTACACTGGGGAGAATTAACTGTATTTTGGAGCTGGCTCCTTTCTGATTTCCCACACACCCCATGCTGCCCGGGAGCTGACGGCGCAGCAGCTGCAGGGTGCTTTTGCCATGGGAGGTGTCAAGAGACGCCCATTCCCAGCCCCTGGGCTTGGGTACAAGCTCCGGGGAGGAGCTGTGATGTGTCGGGAGAAAAAGGGATCCAGGTTGTGAAAGAGGAGAGCGCTGAAAATTTTAATGTTTCTCTTTTTTAGGCACCTGTACACGCGTGCACACATTCCAACACGTGCCAAAAGTATTTGCATCATCATTAAGTGCTTTTATACATGTCCTGTGCATGGTCCTGGACTGCTGGGGGTCTGCACATCTTCAGCCCAAATGCTTGGGGGTCTGCGGGGACACACAAGGCATTTTGGGTTGTGGGTCTGTGTGCGCAGTGGGTTGGGCTGCCCGCAGGCGTGATGGATGCTGTGAATATTGATCACCGCTGATGAATCCCTGCTGTCCCGCTGAGTAATTACAGCATGTTTCGCAGCGGAGCATCATCCATCAAACGATGAGCAACACTAAAGAAAAACTAATCACGTGCTGGAAGGAGAGCCCTGTCTCCCTCGCCTGCCCCTCCCTACTCATCCTCACCTTTATCTGCCCATCCTGTCCATCCACATTGCCTTTCTTCCCCATTTCCATCCTTCCCAGGATCGGACTCCCCTCCCGAGCCGCAAAGGGGCCCCAGCTTGCTCCGAGAACATGGGCTTCCCATGTCTGCTGCTGCAAGGAAGAAAAATAAAAAGCCACCGTTCGTGGCTCTCCTTCTAGCCGCTGCCCAAGCTCCAGCCCTCCGAGCGCTGAAGCACATATTAAATATGTATTACCCACCCGCTACCCTCCCTCTCCTCCCCATTGCCCCCCCAAGTCCCTGCTCCCCACCATGGTGGCCCTCGCCCGGAGCAGCGTGGGGCTGCCCATCCCGGACGCATCCTGCAAGCCACAGCCCAGCGAGGCAGGGCTATTTTGGGAGGCTGGAGCAGGGGAGGATTAATCCTCAGCACAGCAGCATCATTAGGTTTTGTCACCTGCTATCCATCTGGCTTGAAGGAGCTCGTTCCACGCCGCTCCTTCTCTCCCTTCGCTTTTTCTCACGCAGAAAAGCCCGAGACAAAACCCACACACATTGCCCAGTGTAAACTCCCCTGTCCTGGAGCACATTTGCATTGCGTATATATGCGATGTATATATAGAAAGTGGTAATTATACTTACAGACAATTATAATTAGCATGTAGAGAGAGCTGTCCCTTGGATGTACCTATGGCTGTGGGTGTGTAGTCAGTATTTGTGATCAGAAAAACTCATCTCAGTGGGTGTGGAAGCAGCACTTGCCCTAAGGAGACCTATCGAACAAATAAATGCACGTGTGTGAGCACCTACCTGTGGGTGCTCAGGGCTGGGCATGGTCCCTGCACCCCCCCAAGCCAGCCCTGCAGCGGCTGGAGGGGCACGGACCACCCTGCTCTTGCATTTCAGTCTCCTCTGGGAGGCTTTTTAAAAGGGCATGTCCACAAACAAGACCCTTCTCTGGGTCTGAGATGTGTCTCGTTCTTGGCCATTACCTGCCATCCCTGTGCCTGGCACCTCAACAAAACAAACAAAATTCAGAAAATTAGGAATGGCTGCAGAAATCCAACAAACTTCTCCCTTTGATCAAAACCTGCTGGCCTCCAGCATCGCCCCAACACTGGAAAAAGAGCAGTGTCCTTACCTGGCCAGGGCTCCAAGCCAGGGGATCTTGTTTTCATTGATTTTGTTTCTTCTTTTTAGCGACTCTGAAAAGGAACACGGAGAAAGGGATGGGGCAAGGCTGGTGGCTGCACCTGAAGCACTTGCCAACACCAAGCAATATGCACCACGTAGTCAAGGGGAAATTAAACTTCTCTGCCAGAAAGTTTTGCTTGTAACACTGCAAATTAATTCCTGGTTTCAGGCAAAGGTGCTACAGCAGCAGCCATGGGAGATGCTGTCACACCAGCTCCGGAGGGACAGCGGATCCCAGCAGCTCCCGCAGATGCCGCTGCCGGGGTCAGATCCAGGCAGGGCAAACCCAGCTTTGCAAACTGGTACTGGAGAAACCTGTGGCAGCCTTGCCTTCAACTTAAAGGCAGAAGCATCCAAAAGGACAAACCTGTTAAGGAGGAAAACAGGAATTTAACTACTCGATATTTCAATGTCGGTTGGAGATGAAGGTCAGAGACCATGACAGCACAGCGGCTGCTGGGGACAGGAGATGATCAGAAACCGGGGCTTTTCATGGATCAGGCTCACAGCTGTGTGAGCCCGGGAGGCAGAGGATGGGCCACCAAGGCAGGCAGAGAGGCTGGGCGAGGCCTCCAAGCAGGTGACACTATCTGTCCCCTGCAGAATTTGGGCCACTCAGGCTGACAACAGGATGGGGGAAATTGTTCCCCGGCTGCTGTAGGGTTTTGCATCACGGCGGTGGGTCTGTGCCTCTGGCCTTGGAAGGGCTTCGAGCTCGTGGCGGATGGGAACAATACCTGCACCCTCGGAGAGCAGCAGCCTCCAGCAAAACCCGGGATCTGCAGAGAGGGGCTGGGCAGCAAAGGGGTCCTGATGGCGCACCACCGCCTGCGGCAACGCAAACCTGTGCAGGAAGGGAAAGGGCATCTTAGGGAAGAGAGACAATGCAAGAGCCCTGCCAAGATGAGAAACCCTTTTCTGCCAGGAGCCAGTGATCTCCGCATGGCTCGGCTCCTGTCTCCACCTGCTGGCAAATCCCACTGCCCATGGCCTGCCATCGCAGCAGCCCCCAGCCCACCATGAGAATCACTAGACAGGATTCAAGCCCCAAATTCCCAATTCCCATCCCTTCGGGGCTCTTGGGCACCCCCCAGCCAGAGGGCTGCCGTGCACAGCGCCAGGCGGGATCCCATCCTGCAGCACCCAACCCCACGACCCATCACACAGGGAACAAACTCACCTCCGGGAGATGTTCGGGGCAGCACAAGAAACCCCTCCACGTGTCTCTTCCCTATCACTGCTCTTTGCAACCGCTTTATGCCTTCATCTGGGATGCCCAGGACGAACCATCACAGTAAATGATGTCCTAGACCTCAGGACAACACTAGCAAGGAAGGACTCATCTTTTTTTTTTATACATTAGAACATTTATTTCTCAGAGAGAAAATATAGTCTCAGACAGTCAGATTATAGTAGGTAAAATTAGCTTTTTTTTTTCTTTACAAGCATAGATTTTCTTATTACCTCTCTTATACCATCTGATATAAACAATTCTAGAAAGCAAATAAACCCACTTTCTACAATAAATAGAGCGATCTGTGCTTTACAGCAGACTGACAGTAACGTTTAGGTCCCGTAGCAACAGCAGGATATTAGCCAATTCAAATTCTAAAATGTCATTTAAAAAAAAACAAAACAAAACCAAAAAATCCCAAATCCCAAGATCTTAAAACATATACACAGGTCACAAGTCCACAGCTGAGCTACCACCTGGAAAAGTGTATGTTCCTTTAAATAAATTACACTGTGTGCATATAAAAGACCCAGCAACACAACTGAGGACTTCAAGAATGGTGACAATAGGTCTAAATAATTTAGAATAATATTTTACAACTATATACAGAACATCCTTCCCTAGCCACACTCGACAGGCATTATTATTATTATTATTTTTACAAAATCATATGCCCCATTCTCTATATGTTACAGGAATCTTCCTTAAAGTGTGGTTCCATGTCCCAATGTATAAGAAGTGGTATTTTAAAAAAGTAGACCAAGTAGAAATGGCAGTGATTACTCCCCACTATTCATTATTATTATTAATTATTATTATTTTGACCCCACATTCTCTTCAGTATGAAAAAGTTAAAATAATAAAAAAATATTGAGTTAAAAAGCGAAATGATGATATTCAATCTACAATCTTGCTCTGCACCTTTGGTTCTTAAAATGGGAAAGCAAAAAAGGGATACACAACAGAATAGATCTGAGAAATTATAAAGTCCTTGGCTAATAGAAAAGGTTTTGTCATCAAGTTTCCAAACATCAGTTGTCCCCGTTTTTGCAATGCAAACCCAAAAAACCAGGGATTGTCTGCAGAGCTGGGTTTACTTGGGTTTGAATGGATGACAACGCTGGAGACCCCCACACCAAGGAAAGGATATGCGTGTGTGGGAGAAGGCGAAAAGGCAAAATGGTCGTGTGCTCTAGTTAGCGCTTGGTTTCAACCCAAACCGAGCCAGAGGAAAACATCAGACAGAAAAAAGGGAAGAAAGGAAGAGGAGCCTTACACCAAATGTGCATAAACCAACACAAAAGATGTATCTCCCTCCAACCCTGATCAACCTCAGTGCCTGCAAAGCTGCTCCAGCTCATTAGACACCTTCAAAATTAGTTTTACTTCTTAAAAAAGGAAGTTATCTTTGCTTAGACTCAGTACTATACTAAACCACGATATGAAATGTTACTGGAACAAGCACAGTCAGAAATCAGAATTTAAATGTGAAACTACCAAATAAATTTCTAGGACATACACACACACACAAAATCAGGTAATTTGCTTTTTGTATTTAAAGCTCTGTGTATCTGTGCATGTAAGTGTGTGCAGTGGAGGGGAAGGTTACCAAAATATCTCAAGCTTTTCTAAATGCAATGAGAGAAATTTAACATGAAAACACTATGTACGTAAGCAGGAAAATCGTAACGCAAACTCCCAGCTACGATTATTTTTTTAATGCGATGGGACAATCAATGTCATTTTTAAAAATGAAAAGGCCAATGATGATTAGGGTAAATTTGGCACAAGAAAGTCCAGTTGGGATTTCCGTAAAGGATCCTGGTTCGGTTACAGCAGTGACAGGTTCCCATGAATTACTCGGGGCTGGCTGATGACTTAAACACCCCGGCGGCACGGGGGCGGCAGGGGCGAGGGAGGGTGCATGAGGTCTGAACATCCGAGTGCTGCGCTCTGCTCACTGCATCAGCTCACCTTGGCTCCCGTCACCTGGCAGCTTTTCCTAACTACCTTACTCCTGGCCCTGTAGACTATACATTTCATCTCCTGCCAGCTCTTCAGCGAGACACATTCAGAAAGAAGCTGGACAGGCTTTTTGGCACATTTCAGGGTACTTGGAGGAGTGCTGACAGCTGCTGGGAACGGCGTCCCCCGGCCAGTCAGTGCACGAGACGGTCCGCTCTGCCGATGCAGCAAGCGCGGGGTCTGGAAGAAAAGGAGGACCGGCCACCCCGACCCCTTACAGGTAATTGGATGTAACAAAGGGATGATCTCCCCGCACGCGGCTCATGTGAATCATGGCTCGGTCATAGGCCACCTGCACAGACTTGCGGATGCTGGTTTTTCGTCCTTCCATCATCTTTAACTTGTCCACTGTGTCATCCACGCCAAGGGGATAAACTTTGTCACGCGGGAGCCACTGCCTGCAATAGAAAGGAAAGTGCAAAACCCTGTCACTGAGGGCATCGAGTGGGGAAAGAAGAGCAAATATCTGGAGGCCTCTTGCCCTTGCAATGCTACGCCCGAGCTCTCTGCAGGAGGCTGACTGCTCCCATGCGCCTAGCTCCTATACTGGTTGCAATAGGCCAAGGAGTTTGTCCCAAGAGTTTCCAAGACATGGCCAAGTACTCCAGTTCCTCAAGCATTCCCCACGTATCTCAGCAGCACTGGCTGTCATCTCTTCCCCAAGAGCAGCTACATTTGTGTGATCTATTTGTTTATAATTAACACCCCGCAACGATGCTACGAATGTTTAAATGCCTGCATTTGACATGGAAGAATGACCTGTGGCCAAAATACCTTCCTGCACGAGCACAGATTTTTCTCTCCTTGGAGTCCTTACTCAAAGCTTTCAATGCTCCTTGGAGCTCCAGGGAAAACTTGGGAATTCCTGTGTTCCACAGAGCAGCAAATCCTGGGAATTCCCTGGTGGAAAGTTAAGTTTTTATCCCTGAGAAAGCTCTGCCTTGTTCCACAAGGCTGTAAGCATCAGGGTTTGGGTGACTACAACTATCTGAGTACCATCCCAAAACAGGCAGCTTCCAGTAGACAAGTTCCAAGCCCAAGCTGACCCCAACCAACTGATGACTTAAACTGCAAGTTCCTTTTCTATAGCAAGCTTTTATTGTGCAGTCATTAGCCCAGGTTAACTAGCACGCTCAGAAACATGCTAGTCATCTTTCCTAACGAAGCCCAGCCCCTAGGAGTTAAAGCTCAGCCACTGCCAGCACAGTTCAATCTATGTCCCAGCCAGCCAACATGGGCAACCCAGGGCAGCTCAGCTTATCTTCACCACGAAGACGAGGGACCAATATCAGTCTTTGTCATCCTTCTGCAGCATCACTGAAGTCAGCAGAATTTGGACCTGGCACTAAGAGGGGTTTTTAGGACTTTCATGAGGCGCCTTAGCTTCCCACAAACTGCAAACAAGGATCTAAGTGGCCACTTAAAAGTATAAATGTCTACGAGAGCCTGTCTTCAACAAGAGCAGGGCAAAGCTGAGGAAATGTTCATTTTTATTGGGAAGCTAGTTTCAATTCTAAGTTTGGATTTAGATTTTTCAAAAACTGATGATGGCACTGCCATTGATTTTCAACCAAAAATCATTAGTACTTCTTTGAAGAACATGTCCTGTATCAAGTGGTTCTGGTAATCAGGAACGGTGAAACAATGCAGTGTACCAATAAAAAAAACTCGGGAGTGTGTCCCTTGGCACCTCTTTTCCCCAGAGGACATAAACATATTCATCAAGTGATGCAAATGTGATCCCCTTTCTCAGCTTCCCAAGAAGATGGCACGCGCTTTTCCTTTGCCTGTGTTGCACCTTACCTCCATCTCTTTAAACTGCATAAAACACTGCAGCAGCCCCAAAATGTAGGGGGAAACGTTCTCCCTTGCTGCTTTACCCCACTGTGTGTTTTGCTCTGCTCTCTCCCCATGATGCACCTTCCCTCCAGCTGTGACACAGCCTCTGGGCAATGCTCACCTCCTTCCTCCAGGCCCTCACCCTTCCCTGCTTTTCTGGGAGATGTTCTCTCTGCCAGGGCTGCCTGGCTGCAATCGCACTCAAGCCCCTTCCAGGGATGCTGGCAAAGACCTTCCCCGGGAGAATAAGAAGCAGAAGAGCTCTCAAAGTACCACGAGGCTCCTTTATAAACTCTTGGTATCTCATTTTATAGAGGCAGCAGAAGAAGAGGCAAGTCCATTCACGCCTCCGTTCCCATGTGCACCCCAACAGCCCAGTATCCGCTTTATCTGCAGCATAAACTCTCTGGATCTGTGATCCCAGCTGCACACAGGTATCGCCTCCTGTGTGACAATTTATTTGCCTGGTTCATGTTCCCACATGGCATTTGCTGGTTAAATAATCCAGCAGGTTCAGCGTGCATCTGCCTGCCTCATTACAGGGACTCACCTCTTCCAGCATAATGCTCCAATTTTATTAGTTTCCAATTGTTTCATACATGGATTTCAAAACCTTATTGCTCATTTTTGAGGCACTTCACTGGTTTGTGGCTTATTATATCTGGCCGGGTTATTGTTGCCACGTGAGCATGGTCCGCCACTGATACTAAAGTCAGCAGATTCAATCTGTCTGAGACAGAACAGTAAAAGGCCTTGAGATATTTCACTTGCCCTGAACCAGGTGCTTACACCTACGGTTTCCACCTTAAACACATATCTTGATTTGAAAACTGCAGGTATTTGGCACCTCTGAAAAATCAGGCAAGTCTAAATATGGAATAAACCCAGCATTCTGAAAATGTTACCCTGGAGATTTTTGGCAAATCTTGTGCGCAGCAGTGGAACTGGCTGCTCAGTCTGCTGGTGTTTTAAAGTCAAATGCTCCCTCTTATTGGCTGCAGATTTTGACTACTAAATTGGCTCTTCACGTGCCTCAGTATTTCTGTGCTGATGTGACCCCTGGGTGAAGGATGCTGGGCTGTTCGCTGTGGAAGTGGAGCAGTCAGATGTCACACTCGGGCCAAGGAAAAGCAGGCTGGCTTCCTCATTTAGACTCTTCTTGACTACTGCATATTTCAATTATCCAATTTACACGTAACATCATCATAATCCCTGTATGCTCCCATATACCAAAGAGTAAGTTAAATCTTCCCTCTCTGTCACAGCACTCACCACAGGCCTGCCTGCACACACTCACCAGGTTCTCTTGTTGTCAAAGAAAAGGACAAGGAAGAGCTTTTCTCCTGCCTCTGTCTGCCTCTGCTCCCCCAACTTCAACACATCCATGGGTGGGACTGGGATGGGGACTCCATTGTGGAGCAAACCCTCGCGTGGCATCTTGGGATCGATTATCTAGTGACACAGGGAAAGGATATTTAAGCACAAAACACTTGAAGTACAGCAGAGAATGCTTTTTTTTTTTCCCCTTCTGTTCTTTCACTCTATCCAAGCTAGACAATTAGGATGGGTAAGCAAAATTGCTTGCTCTGTCTCAGCAGCAATTTTTAAATAATTTTCCTGTCCTCAAAGCTTCCCCCGTGGAAGGGAAGCCAGTCAGTCCAAAGGCCAAGCATCCAATCTTAAAAAAGGGAAAGGACATAAATATGTGGTTCTGTGTGAATGCAGATGCATTTACACTAATTGGTAATTTAGTACAAACTCTGTATTGTTGTGTTCAGCAAAGGATTTCCTTCCCTCGCTCCTAACTTGTACAAGAAATGTAACACCCTTGCTTACTCAGCAGGCATAACACAATTTCACAACAGCTCCATTCTGGTGCAGTTCAGTTGACTTCAGCGGAATTGCTCAGGTTTACACCGCTATTAGATCAGAATCAGGCGCAACATTTGGAGAGTCGACAGGCAGTGCCAGCTTTGTCAGGCCAGGGGAGTGCAGACTATAGTCATTTGGGAGAGAAGTAACAGCAGATGCATTGATTCTCCCCACACAGAGCAGAAACGTCAGTGTCCAACATTTGTGCTTTGTGATCACAGGAGAAGAACGAACCAGCACAGGGTGGATGTAATACTCGGTCTAGTCTTCTCTGCCTCCTCAGCTTGGCTCCTAAGGGCTTGAAAAAGCAGTTTGGCTTTGCCATTGGCCAGCTGTAGGAATTTATTAAGACACTTTACTACGGCAACAGACTGCTAGAGAAAAAAAAGCCTTTTTCGGGGACAATCTCACCATTTAAAGCCATGCTAAAGCACAATTTAACTTTGCCTGTAGCCACACGAAGATCTAAGTATGCTTTGGCTGGCCAGTGTGGCTAGCAGATCCATAGCGGTTCTCTCCTCTGGGCTCCCACTTGGAGTAAGAGCATGGATGAGGGTCACTCTTTTAGCAGAATCTGCCCTTTTTGACAGCATCAGAACTGTGCTCAGCCACGGCCAGGCATACATGCTGTGTCAGCTTACGGATGGTTTCACAGCTCTGCTGCTTGGACGTAGAGACCTGTGTAATTTCCGTGATGACTACACTTGCTTTCACCCCCTGTAACTTCTCAGCAGTCACAAGCGCTGTCTCTCTTAGCAATCCCAACCATAAAGGTACTTAAGGAGATGGCTGCAGCCAGGCAGAAACTACATGGAGCAGAGATGGCAGGAAGAGCCATGTCTCAAGGGACATATTTAAAAGTAGCAGAAATCACAAAACATAGTCAGCCTATCTCATGTTCTAACTTACATACTTACTTCAGCAATCTCTGTTGGTAACTTAACAAGCACTTAAAAGCCTGCAGTGGTACTGGCACTTCCTAGCAACAGCTGCATGTCGTGTCTTGCTTTGGAACCGAGTATGGTGCTCACTGAAGCCAGGTTTATGGATTTCACATTAATAGTCAAATATCCAAAGATGGATAAATATTAAGGAAATATCGTTCAAAGGACTAGGTGCAAACACACACATATATTCTCATATTTAAATCAAAGATATGGTTATTGCAAGAGGATGTATACATCACAAGGCCAAATGGGCACCTACATATAGAGTTGTACTCACTACATAGGAAAACATGCAGGCAGTTAGACATCAGTGGAACCTGGTGCCTGCCTTTATAAAATTTAGGCCTTCTCATGCCAGCAGTACTGATTCCTTTCCCCATATCTGCAGAGTGAACAGCAGAGGAGAGAAAAGATCTCCTCCTATCCCTGGCACGAAGAGAACAATGTTTTATGAATCCTCTGCAATGCTCCGAAACAATGAACACAGGGAAAATTAACTGTACAAAAGGGGGTGGGGGGAAAAGCACTTATTGCATGATTTTGGGAAGTCTTCCTTTTCTGTCTGGTTACACTGCACTCCAGCGCTGTGTTCTGGGCTACCTGTGCTGCGGGTACAGACTGTGAGAGCGCAATGGGGTACTTACCAAGGCAGGGTAGGAGGGATAGCCACGGCACTTGGCCCACACGAGCTCCAAGGGCTCCAGCTCAGCCTGACTCTCAAAGGACATCAGGAGAGTCCTGCCTAAGGGACAGAAGAAGACACGGCTTAGGACGGCGAGTCCTAGCAAGGGGGTTATGGTAACACAAGAAACCACACCATCATCTCACCCAGGCACTATAGCCTGCATTGTCTCAGCTAAAACAGTTGAACTACTGTTGTACTTAAAACATACTGGCAATATTTGTCTTTTTTTTTTTAACCTATTTGCTTCTTCAGCAAGCAGAAAGCCAGAATTTCACCTTGTTTTTCCGAACAAACCTATTGTCCAGCTATTTGTCACACAAGAACATACATTTAATCATTACTGTGTGCACATACACATAATTCCAGGCCATTTCTCTTAATCAAGATCTAGAGCAAAATGGAAAGCCATTTACTGCTTGCACCTATACGCACTGGGTATCCAATCCAGAGGTGAGAAGACACACATCTCATGTGCAGTAAGTTTAGGATGAAATTGTATGTGCAATGAGATCTACCCTGGCCACAGTGAATGTCCAGCCTTCTTTATGCTCTGTGAGTACAGTCATGTTCCACATTAAAATAAAGCCACAATCTCCTAAATCATGGGTCTAAGTCTACGCAGGCATGCAGCTTCAGATGAACTCTTTAATATGGAAATATTCACCAAATTCAGTTCTGGGGTGAATAGCTGCTATACCACTGAAATCAAATGGGTATACAACAGATGACTTTGGTCCATTAGGCTCCACCAAGCCAAATCCGTCCTCAGTGAAACTGATGAAGCTGTATCTGAGCTTAATTTGGACCACTGTGCAGAGAGCTCCTTTTTATGCCTCCTAAATACAAATATCTAGACTATTCTGATGCTATACACTTTGGGGCTATTTGATCTCCACAGGAAATGCCTCATTCTAGTTGACAGAAGTCTATTAGCCATCAATTTCTTCAAACTTCAGTATTGCAAAAGATCCATTCAAGACATGAATAACTAATCTGCCAACTCCTGCTCCTGCAAAAGGAGCAATCTTCATTAATGTGAATTTTCCAGCAAGTAGTGCTTGCTCTGGGGGGGAATGCTCAAACACTGGCTTTTACCAGAAGTCAGACTGAATCTACAAAAGGCTGAGTATGACCCAAATGACAGGCCTGCCAAGATGGATCTGACATACTTCTCCACTACTGCATTCCAGCTGTATTCTTCCACTAATGAAATGATGTTCTAAACCACAGAATTGTCCCACTAATTCTAATTCTCCCGGTACCAGCCCTGCTCTGTAAGCTATCTCCAAAGCAGACTGCTGAGCGCACGGGGTCCAGGATAATAACGGTTCCCAGGGAGACAGGAGCCAGCACACAGGAACTGTGCAGAAGGGCACAGGCGTGCCAGCGACTCAAAGCTGAATTCTGATTTCAGCGTAAACCTACAATGACTCTATCATTGACGCACCGTAAGTAAGACAAGAATCTGGTAGTGTGAGCACTGGAAGATTGGTGTAGTGCCTTGGGTAGTGTTAGAGGAGTGTTACTTAATTTTTCTGAAGTATAGCACAGTTTGACAAAGATGATTTTGTTAAAAAGACCTTGAAAGCAATGATAGCAATACAAGAGGGAACAGCCATGAAGTCATCTCCAGAGAGGCCCTTCTTATAATTATGATTTACTGTTTATATTGCAGCATCGTTAAAGAGAACTAGTCCCAGATCTGGAGAAGACAGTGCCAGGGACATTACACACACCAGACCTACAGAAAGCATCCATCTGAGGGGAGCACAGGGCACAGGCAAGCAGCAAAAGTGAAAGCAGGAAAAAGCTTTTATGTAATAACCTAAATTTGTAACAAAATAGGTAATAACGCACGGGCAGGTCAGCAGCCTGATTGTACAGCCTGGATAGTTCATGCAAAACTGGTTCCTGGCATGCATTGAGACCTGCTCCCCCTGGTTCAGATGGATGTCAGCCCGACGGTGTGGTGGGACGGGAGCAGGGTGTTCCCCAGAGCGGGGCTGCTGCGCAGCCGTTCTCACCTGAGCTGCTGTAATCGGAGTCTCCGTTCACACCTTCCAAGAAGGGTACCCGAGAAAGAGCTGGCTTCCCTCGACTTCGCTTGGGAGGCATCAAACCACTGTTAGAAAGATATGGAAAAGTAGGTATTAGGAGAAAACAGATTACCCTTGAAAACAAAGCCAAGTAAATGGATTCCTCAGCTCTGTTTAAAATACTGCAATATTACTGTACTGGCGCACCCTTGACATGAAAAGACTGAATACCTGAGCAAAATGTCGTCAACATGTCTCTTCTGGGGCAAGTAACACTGGACATCACGCCAGCTTTGCCAGGAGCAATGAAAGAGGCCTAATGGAAAGCAAGCTGCAAACCAAGCTATGAGGAAGAAATCCAGCAAAGGCTTCATGCTGGAGAGCATATATGCAATTGGACTCTATCAGCCCATGTCCTGAACATCCTTTTACCTCACTACTACAAACATTTCAGAAAATGAGCTATCTCCACCTTAAGCAATCATATTTTTTCACTTATTTCACTTCTTTCTTTTTTTCATTTTATTTACAATTTTCTAATAACCAGCCCACTCTGAGTGAATTTGGTGCTCAAAAAGAAAGACTGGAGAAAAAGCAGTAAACAGAGCTGTTCCTAAATAGAATAATTGTACGAGTTATCCATGAGACATCAGCTTGCTTTTAATTCCTTGTTTTGTGGGTGTCACATAGCTCTAATGTAATTTTTGCTACGTGAATTGCTTGCAATTATTGTAATAAGCACTTGCATCGCACTTTTCATCTTCAAAGTACTATACAAACATCAACTAACAAGTTCCCATGCTCCCCTGTGAATTCAGATTTGTCTCCCTCACTTACAGATGGGGAAACGGAGGCAAATATTGTGGGGCCATGAGGCCAAGACACGGTTTGAAAGGAAGTTTCTGGCTCCTGGTCCTGTTTTGAGAGCATCCTCACCCCATGAAGGGTCTCTGCACAACTCAAGGGCCCTCATTTAAATGACACTACAACTATGCAAGAATCCAGTCCTCTCCTTTTTGCTCTCTTCAATGCAGCTGCCCGCCTTACAGATCTGCACGGGGGTCATGGTAGTATCCAGCTTACAGAAGGGGCAATGACCGAGCTGAAGATTGGGGCACACAGCCCAGAGAAGAGGGGAGAGATGAAGAAGTGGGTGGGTGTCCCATCTCGGTGAAGAGCTGGAGGTCTTATGCCTCCAAGGGGCTCAGCTGGTGCTAAGGGAGATAATTTACTGGGGCACCACGTGTTTCCCTCGGGCTGCCCACAACCTGACTGTGGAGGTGGGATCACTCTGATGCAGGGAAAAGCCCTCACACCAAAATTGTTCCTCCAAACCCAGCGCCTTCCCTTGTCCCTTGTCATGGGCACAAAAGCCTTTGCAAACAGATTTATAATGGAAACACCAATCAAACCCCAGCTACAACTGCAAAATTATACACCTCTTTTGACAGCTAACATTTAGGATCACTCTGCATAGCAAAGTTTTTATTTAAAAAGTGCTCCTGGGATTCAGCCCTGCTGCAGAATAATTGATTACACAGCTATTAGCTCTAAATTGTAGCCTCAGTCCTGAGAACGGGTGTGCATGGGGAGCTTTACAATTTTAAGTGCCTGACTGCCACTGCAAGCTTGAGGTCTTACAGGACTAACTGAGCACATGCATTGGGAGGAAGCATAAAATGCCTGAACTCTAGTTCCAATGTTCTCTAGCGTTCTAGTTCTCTAGCGATGGGTCATCATCCGCAGGGTCATCAAAGACAAGCAGAGGGCAATGACACATTCAAGGCACTGAAAATATTACTAAGAACATCAACTAAGAATGCCTCGCTTCTGCCTGTCCCGGATGATCTTAGCCATCAAGGTCAAATGTTCTCAGCCTGCCACTCACAACTCACACAAACATGATTCTGGCATAACACAGGTTTTACCGTGCAGTGAAAGGGCTGTGAAATTACTTAAGTCAGTGTTAGGAGGGCTGGATAGGTAGACAAGACTGGAAAATAGGTGTGGTACCCATGTACGCCTACTGCATCTGACTGAAAGATGACATGTATGCTTTAAGTCTGTCCAATCTTGTTTGAAGTGCCTAGTTCTGCTTTTAAACTTCCGAGAGGAAGAAAGCAGCAATTCAGTAGGTGGTAGAAGTTCAGATTCACCCGCAACGCTGGGCTGGACATTAGAGTTCAAGGTTTTTCTAGCTTTGGCTCTAAAGAATCGCAAGAAGGTATGCATCAGCAGAGAGGATATGTATGTATTGAGAAACAGAAGTGTAACAGACATCAATTTGCTTGAAAAAAAAATCAAGCGCTGCTTTTGGGACCTACAGCTTAAGAGGAGGGGATGGAACCCAAGAAGCTTTTTGTCTTTAGGGTCAACACACAAAGTAAGTAACAGTTTGGGCTGGTTTCGACAAAGAAGTTGAATGAGAAAACCAGGCAGATTAATCCAGACACAGGTGGTGTTCTGGGGAACAGTTTTGCACGGGGCACTTACCTGCAGGCTTCAAACACCAGTCCACCTCCCAGACCAGAGCTGCACTCGGAGTCAGAGCCGCTTTCTGCGTGCTTCGCAAAGCCGTTGGTCACTCCTGCTGAGAAGACAAATGAGAATCAGCCTAAAGGAGCAGCAGCAACACACAGAGATGCTACCAAGGCTCAGGTAGGGTCACTGTCCCATGACTCACAGCCACAGAGATGCTGAGTACTTCAACCAGAGAGGAAAATTCTGTGCAGAGTTCCCCAGACTCAGCTGCAACCAAAAGGTGACAAATAGAAGGTATTTCTACCCCCAACACATGAAAAATTAGGCTGTCTCTGAAGAAGCAAGTGCTGGAGAAGTGCCCAGGGATGGTATAGGAGAGCTCCATGCAGTGTCCAGCTTGCTGGGCAAGGCCAGAGGCCAGGAAACGAACCACTTGCTCATTTGGCTTCAAGTGTTGTTTGCAAAAGACATGGAGGTTTCATGCTGACTGCCAGAAACTTCTCTGTGCCTCATCCCGGGCCTGGCTGCCGGGCTGGTCCCTGCCCATGGGAGCAGGCATATAAAACCATAGCTTATTCAGTTACAGGTTCCTTTCTGAGAGAAAATTGCTCCAGGAAAAACTCATTGCTTCAATTTCTGGAAATGAGATTTTTCCAGTGGACATAGCAGACGCTGAGGAAGGAAATTCCCCCTGGGCAGAAGGCGGCTCCCCACCACCTTCCTCTCCAGCTGGTACAAATGTCACTGTAGCCATAAGTGGAATATCTCACTTTGCCCGAGACGCCAACGGCGCTAGAAATCCTCCCTTCCCTGCCAGTTTTACTGCTCTGCCCACTGGAGGGATACTTACACAGGGAGTGGGGATCACCTCCGAGCTTAGACAAGATCCACAATCAGGGACAGGCAGGGGTGGACAGGGAATGACTCCTGAGAGCACCCCCAGCCCAGAGCAGGCTGGGGAAGGCAGATGACCACAGCCTTACCCCATCCAGGGACCCATTGCCCCCAGGTATACCATGGGCTCATCAAAAGCCCATCAGCCACACAATGAGCAAATTCATGCCAAGGCCACTATTTTTTTTTTTGCAGCTGGAAATATGGAATGGTCACAAGGAGCACATTTCTGAGAAACACCTTGTTCTGACAATCCCAATCACGCTGACCTGCTCCTGCAGTAACACAGATTCAGCACACCAGACAATCCCTCCAGTTAGGAGAAATCAGTTGTGTTTGAAACAGTGGAAGGAGCTGAATCACAAAAGCAGTGCTGCAACTCGTAGGAAAAAACCACCAGTGCTGCTTCAGCAGAGGAAAAATGTCACTGCCTAGTTATCAGTGATTTTCCAGCACCCTGCCTGTATTTTCCCTTTTTTAATTTCAAGCTCTCGTTCTGACCTGTATCCATTGTGGGCAACTCTTCTCTGCTTTAATTACTGAAAGATGATGATCGTGAGTCCCTCAACTAGCTGCCTTCCTTTGGAGAGGCCATTTGTGTTTCCTTTAACCTGTCCTGGTTAAGTCAGTCCCCACATTCAATTGCTTTCCTCTCACTCTCAATTTGCTAGCAACCTCCTGACAGCCAGTAAGTTTAAGATAATATTTGAGATACGGGCTAAGTCAAGCCTTGCAGATGGGAACTGTCTGATGATGGCCGTTAACACAGAATTAAAAAGAACTCACATTGCTGTCACTCAGATGTTCCTTTTCACCTTGTGTCTTTCCAAATTTCATCTCAGCTGCTTATTCTCATTTGCAGATCTAATTTGAAAAGCAACCTCCTCGGTATTCCCACTAATTTTATTTAAACCCCAGAACTGAGGGTACAGCTGATGTAAAAGTAAAGTTTAACATCTCATCTTATATGGGAGCTGTGTTACTGGTCCACTGCACACTTCCAACCGAATGCACCATTTCTGCAGCAGGAAACTCTCGCTCCTAGGAGCGACTGAGCCAACACAAACCCTTCCATAAGAGCAGGAATGCCAACACTTCTCAGCCCCTACCAGGGACCCTGGAGTCTCCAGCCAGGCCATTCAGCAGCTTTGCAAGCAGCTGGGAATGTTGGCTTGCCCTACAAAAAATGGCAAACTCTCTCTTACAGCAGCCGTGCTGACTGGTAAAGGGAAGAATTACTTGTGACCTCCCTCAGCTTTATCTTGGTACTTTTAAATGTCTAACAGAAACTCCATGTAGGTCAGTGAAGAGAGGTACAACTCATTACGGACATGTCTTGTCTGCATTATTTTAGAAACGTGTGGAAGAGATGAAGCTTTCATCAGAACCCTGTGGCTACAGTGACTATGTCTCCCCTGAGCATAAAGCAAGTTTCAGGTGAGCACTTGCAGATGTCTTTACTCAGCCCCAGGATTCCCACTCCCTCAGCCCTATCTCACAGTTTCCAAGGGTACAGAAGGAAAAGAAATATCACCTCTCTGTCCTGCCTGCCTGGGCGACTTCTCTCCATCACTCTCGCTGCAGGTCCTGCTCTGCGGCCGCTTCCGAGCTTGTCGTTCCCCATCAGGGCGGCAGGGCGAAAGCTGCCCACTCTGCCCGTGGTCCTCCCCATTCTCCAGGGAGCAGTCCAGGCCTCTTTGCAGCTTCACCCCGTTCTTAGCTTTTTTAAAAAGGACAGATGTCCGTCGGCCCACGCCACTGAAAGGGGGGCTGGCAGGGGTGTCTGCAGGCGGCAAGGCCAGTCCGTTCAGGCCGTTGTCGCTGAGCAAGCGCTGGAAGGCTTGGCTCTCCCGCTGTAGCGCCTTCTTGTCAAAGAGCTCCCTGTCTGACATCACCCTCTTCTGCAGCTGATTCAAGGACTTGCTTTCACTGATGGGTTTGAGCGTTGGAGGGTCCTGCAGAGAGTCCAGCTCTGAGAGGGAGGGTGCAGGTCCTGTGGGCTCTAGGGTTGGAGGGTGCGGGGGCTTGGCATCATCTGCTAAAGGAATAAAGAATTTGCTTGAACATTTTTGAAAGAGAGATTCCCAAAACTACCAACAATCATTCCCATGTTTCACTAGGGCCACAGACAGGAGAAACAGCAGGTGTTGACTGTTGACACGCACTAGGCAAGCTGGAGCTAAAATCCTGCTGCAACCTCTCACCTTTATCCCCTTCTTCATCCCCTTCCCTCGATGATTTATCCAGACCCTCTTCCTGTGGTACAGACTCCCCGTTGGGCATGGTCTTGTTCTGCTGCTGGGCCAGCTTCTGCCGAATGGAGTTGATCTCCCGTCTCAGGAGCCGGATGCGTCGCGTCCGGGCGCCGCTGGACCGCATGGTGCTCACCATGTCTAGCTTCTCCAGCAGCTCCTTCAGCTGGGCCTCCAAGGAGAGATGAGCCCGGTTCTCTGGGAGGAGGATGTTATCCACTGCATCAAAAGAGAGTGTAACAGTGAAGGGAAGGAGCAAGGCTTCTTGAAGAAGCATTTGGGACCACTGCCATGTCTCATTCCCACTGCTGCTATTCACGAACCAACTGCTTTAGTTCAGGGATTCAGGAACTGTTAACCTTGGAGCTCAGACTTCCCTTGGGTAAAGAGCAGCTGATTTAACTTGCACTACCCTCCAGTTCCCATTACTGTCCCAGAGGCAAGAGTGAAAGGACATGTGTCTGCACCCACACAAGACAGCTCACAGTCCAGGTCCTTGGCAGAAATCTATTTCATTGCCAGATTAAATGACAAAATCAGACCACAAACAGAACTGGCCAGAACATAACATGTTTACCATTCCTCTGGCTCTGCTGAAGGGCTGGCATCTACCAGACCAGGGCAGACAGCTGAGGGCTCTGCTACCATACACCAACACAAATTTCGTAACAGACAGTCTGTCTACACGCAAGAGGGCTGCAGCATTTAGGAAATGGACGTCAGACTGCAAGCTCAGCATGCTGGATGGCAGCAGTATTCTGCACTAAGTTTAGCCAAGTTATTCAACCAATGCTTTGGCACTGCACCTCAAGACAGCTATGGGAATGGATGTGGTCATGTTGTAAATGGAAAGTTTCAGCTAGCAGTACTGCTTGGGTTCCAGTGCCTTAACCCCACATCACCCCCTCCCAGCCCTCAGTGCTCCATCTAATCCAGTTGCTCTATACCTTGTCAATTTAGAGTCACAGAATGGTTTAGGTTGGAAGGGAACTTAAGCACCATCTAGTTCCAACCTCCCTGCCGCAGGCAGGGATACCTCCCACTAGACCCGGTTGCTCAAAGCCTCATCCAACCTGGCCTTGAATGCTTTCAGGAATGGGGCCCTCCACAACCTCCCTGGGCAACCTGGGCCAGTGTCTCACCATTCTCATAGTGAAAAATTTCTTCCTAATATCTATTCTAAATTTACCCTTTTCCACCCTGAAGCCACTACCCCTCGTCCTATCACTACATGCCCTTGTAAAAAGTCCCTCTGCAGATTTCTTGTAGGTCCCTTCCAGATACTGGAAGGCTGCTATAAGGTCTCCCTGGAGCCTTCTCTTCTTCAGGCTGAACAACCCCAACTCTCTCAGCCTGTCCTCATAGCAGAGGTGCTCCAGCCCGCCAAGCATCTTCGTGGCCCTCCTCTGGACCCGCTCCAAAAGGTCCATGTCTTCTTATGCTGGGGGCTCCAGAGCTGGACACAGTACTCCAGCTATTAATTTAGAATGAAATGTATGAGTTTTCATCAGAGCAAAACATCCTAGATCCACCTTTGCACTGGTCTTTACAGTTTCAAGTTTGTACTACAGCCATGGCACAAATCAAACAGCATCGGCAGTCATGAGGCTCTTCTGAGGTAGACATGCACGAGGAGAGCTGGAGCTAAGCTGCACCTAGCTCCAAGTGCTCAGCTCACCTGAAATTCTGCTCCTTGAGGCCATGAAGGAGTTAGATATATGCTTAGGTAAACAGATGGATAGGAAAATTCTTGTATGCTGAATGACAGCTATGATTCTCATGCAGGCTGAGTGAGGTGCTCAGAACAAAGAATACAGTTATGATCTGCCTGAAAATAAAAGGTTAATAAACACTCACCATCCTCCCAAGAAAAGCGGTAAAAGTCCTCTGTTTTAGGTGACTCGGGCAGGTGAATCCCCACATCAGTGTCAAAGCCGATGTTTTCAGCCTGCCGCCGCGCATGACGCAATATCGCTCCTCCAAGGTCTCTGAGCCGGACAGCTGCTCGGTGGAAAATCGTGTCTTTAGCATTATACCTCATGCAGTTGGTAACTATAAGGTTAAAGTCTTCCTCAAACTCATCCAATGTTCGGTACAGGTGGGACTCCAGCTTCCGCCTCATGGTGGAAAAATCCATTGGGTTGGAAATGAATTCCAGGTAATCTGGAACCTAAACATATAAAACCTGTACAATTACAAAAACCATTTACTAGCCAACTAGAGCGCATCCATCATAAGCACTCTTAATGCCCTTTCCACTGGCAAGGGGCAGTGCCAGCAGTTCGCTTTTGTGTCACCCAGTCAAGGCAGACACATTCTGGCTCTGCAAAACATTACTTGTCTGAGACGTGCTGAAGCTTCCAGAAAACAATACCCTTTTTTGGCCTGGCAGGCCAAATTGTGAGTCCTCTCTGAAATATTCTTTAGTCCACCAGCAGCTTGGGACAAGGTGGTTTGTGCTTCCAGGGTTATGACAGCACATGAGCTTCTGCCCAGCAAAACCTCATCTACAACCCGTTAAGACGCCTCTAAGAAAGAGACTTGCCTCGTTCAGGTTAACAGGCTCTGCGAAGATCTGGGCAGCATCCTTCTCCTGTAGCAGGTCCAGTGTCGTGCGTAGAAGTACATTGAAAGGGGTCAGCTGTAGCTCCATAGCAGCCTGCTGAACCTTGACCTGGGAATGGGAAAACACCGACAAGCACAGCTATCAAGGACAGGGTATGTGAGTGGTGTCTCCCTTCGGTTTCTCCTGAATCGTCAACCCAGCTCTACTCAGTGATGGAAACCTTAGGTCATCATACCACCGGTCTGGCAGACTCACTGCTGAAGAATTTCTGGCAAACACCCTGTCTTCTCCATGTGCAGGATGCACATGAGCAGACAGCACTTTGCAGAGTCCAACTGCACAGTCCAATCCTTTTGTATGGGGAACTCCTGTTTATTCGATCTCACAAAGCCAAAACAAGAGAAAACCCCATAAAATTAAAAGATAATACGACTAAAAATGAAAACAGGAAGAAGCTTTTCATGCCTGGTAAATTATGCTGTAGAACTCCCTGCCTCAAGATATTATTATGCCAATTAGCAACATTATAAAAAAGTTAAAAGAATGTAGGCGTTTACATGAACAACAACATCCATAATTAGACTACAGAGCATAAACAAAGTTTAAGATATAAGCTCTCACACTTCAAGGCAGAAGCCAAATAACAACAGTGGTTAGATGTTTGCAAATTCCTAACACAGTTTCTTACATCCTTTATGAAGTCTCTAATACTGTCTGATTTCAAGCAAACAAGTTGTAGCACCGGTTTGATCTCTTACACTGAAACTCTATTCAAAGGAGACTGGAACAGGATAGAAGTATTTCTTTCTCCTTTAACGTTTTAATTTCTTTGATCTTCTAATCCCTCATTATGTCATTAAATCAACCACTTCAATAGCAAAGGAATGCAAGTCTGTTTACATAAAGCAAACTGTACTTGGTGTGCTCAGCAACAAGACAGCATCAATAAGAGAATGAATGAAGACAGATATAAAGACCACACTCTTCCCCCAAAACAGGAAAGAACCCGAACAAAGTCTGAGGACTCTGGAGCATCCTTCAGCTAAAAGCTGGGCTGGGACAGAGCTCCAACTAGATACCCTTATCCTTTTATAAAGCACACCATAGTTTCAACAAGCTTTACGGATTTAGCCAACTGCAATATGGATATATCAAGATATCAAAAGCAAACAGAAACAAAGCTCAAGAGTAATTTTTTTTTTTGATCCTCCTACCTAAAATATGTCCACACAGCAAGCAGGACTGAGCTACTGCTGTAAATCAGGGACAACGTAGCAAATGAACCAGTGCTGGCATCAAAAAGACTCCAGAAAAGCTGTGAACAGTTTCTGGCCACAAAAAAAAATAGCTTGCAGAGGGGCTGTGATCACAGAGGATGCTGCTTTCCCTCTGCCTGGCTCCCTGCAGACAGCCGGAGTGCCTAGCAGCAGGGAGAGCACCCAGGCAATGCCCAAGGCCAGGCGTGCAGGCTCACCCTGCACAGGGCGAGTTTTTGATGAAGCTGTCCTGGAAGATACTCCTGCTAGAGAACACAGTCGTGGCTGCACCATCCAGCCAGGTATGACAAGGAAAGACCCTCAACAGGCAAAGCTGGCAAGCGTGGGAAGTAACCTTCACTGGTGCAACTCTGGAGGACTGCACACAGATCAAAGAGGAAATTAGTCAATGGTCTCCATCTTAAAAGACTGCTTCTTCTCAGAAATGTACTTAAGAGGGCAAAACACAGGAATTTTTAGCTTTAGGAATGAAGTACAGAATTGTGATTTAGACCTCTCTCTGGAATAGGTGTTACCAAACTCCTGAAATAAACATTAACAGAGATTCCACTTCTACTCTGCAAAACACCTGGTCCATGCCCAGAAAAAGAAGGGGTGCTGTCGGTCAGCAATCAAATTCACCGTTAGTTATGCAAATACATTTTCCCAGCGCTCTGCAGCCCAGCCCTGGTTCTGAGGGCAGAGGCTGAGCAGCATGAGCCTGTGACCGACACGGGGATTGACGGCTGCTCTGCACATCCAAAAGTCAAACTCTGTGAAAGAGGAAAAGGCTCAAGAAAAACTTTTGTATTCCTCCTCCGCCTCCTGCAGCACAGGGTGCTTGCATAGGACTGAAGCTAAGTGCAGCAACGTGACAGCCAAAACTACCTACCTGCTCGCGTTTGAGTTTTTCCCTCTTACGGATCAGCTCGATGAGCAGCCGTGCCCGCTCCAAGTCATGCCGTAGTTTTTGCCAGTACTTCAGCTCTTCCTTCACTGCACTGGTCTTCTCATCCTGCTCCTTCTGTAAGACAAAACAGCAGGGTGTGATGAAAAACACAACTGGCTTCCTGCGTTTCCTCCTCTTTCTAGGCATCCCCTATGAATTGCTCTCATATTCTTCCTCCTCTCTACTTGTCTCTTGTTCAGACTACGTCTCCTCCTTCCTCCAGCATTTAGCTGTCTAACAAACACAACATCAGCCATTCTGGATTTTATGTTATCTGTGAAGTTAGGCCTAAATCATACTGGAGCTACACTCCGGGACCACGCTTCAGTGCATGCTCATTTGTACCCTCCCTGCTTTTATATCCAAGTTCATTATAGAGGCTGGAAATTCTTTCTGTTGGCTGCTGTGCATCAAAGAGGCAGCCCAAAGCATTTACAGTATAAGGCAAGGCGAGCAAATGCATGGGAGGAAAGAGCTATTATTATCCTCTTCATAACCAATAAGAAATAGAGCCACAGAAAGAGATTCACCAAAACACAAAGGAACAGCCAACGCTGGGAGATGAGCTCACACCTTCCAAGACACTGTTCAGTGGCTTTGCAACGCAATCATCCTTCCTCTCCTAAATCTGTAGCTTTTCAAATGGTTTTGAGGATATAGCTGAAGTGCATACACTTTCGCATGATCGCCAAGAGGAGACAATTCTTCACAAGATCCCGATGGTTTATATTTATAGGACATTTGTTTTTAAGAACGAACTTACGGTAAATTGCCAATTTAATACACCAAGGAAATGCTGCACTTCCCCTAGCTCCAGACAGATGAGTGGGAAATATTTTCTTTATTAATCACTCAGAGCAGTCTTCATACAAACCAAAAGCCTATAAATTCCTCCAGCTACAGTAAAAATATATGTGTACAACATCCCCAATGCCTACTGACAGGTTATGTTAGAGGGTAGCGTCCAACAGCTTCATTACTTCACCAACTACTTCTCGTGCCAAACGCAGTGCTGCCTTAACAGCATCGATTGACTCTGGATGCCAGCTCAGAGGAGGAAGCAAAGGAGTCCAGAGCTGATGATTATGTCTAAACTTCCATATGAATGTGCATGGGAGGGTCGGAAATTGAAGCAGCAGGAAGAATGACCCAAACTGGAATTTGGCCAGGACTCTGGAGCTAACACCCATTTTCCTGAGGAGGGGATCTTTAATCACTTGTGAGGAACGTGGTTCTATGATTCATCTAAGAGATCAGTCCACCAATGGCCCATCACACCCTTGGACAATCCCGGGTCTTCTGACTCAGGGGGAAAACTCTTACCTGATGGCTCATCAAGACCAATTCTAGTGGCATGATGGATATCCCGCTGATACGCTAACTCAGCTCTTCAGGCATGAGCAGACCAAGAGCAGATCAAAAGAGACTTAAATGAGGTCACCCTCTGATCCTTTCACCCTCGCTCCCCTTCCCAGCCGTGCATCAAGTGCATCTCCCCCTGGGATGCAAGCTCTCTGTCCTCCCATGTGGGTTCTGCTAGGGACCAGTACCTGCTCCGCGTTCCTCTGGGACTGGAGGTGTGAGTGCAGGCGCCGGATCAGGGGCACCCCATTCCTCGCCTGCCGCTTCAGCAGCCAGTAGTTGTGGAGCCTCTGCATGAACTGGTTCTTCCTCTGGAAGGAGAGGCCGCTGCAGATTTTGTTCAGCCTGAAGGAAGCAAAGAGGTGTCATGGAGCCAATTGCAAAGCAATCATGACTCTGCGGACCCTGGTGATACCAGCAGGTTTCCCGAAGAAGCTCTGCAGTGTTGTGTCAACGCACGCTCTGAACTACGCATGCAACTGGTACAATCTGGGATCTCCCCATTGCAAAGACCTATGTGCGTACTTTACACAATATATCCCTTTTAATAGCAGTTCAGCTGGAGGTTCTCACCAAGCACTTGCAACAACACAAAGCATGCAATCACCAATTCAGCTCCCAGCCTTAATTTCCAAACTACTTTCAGTGTCAAGAATTTTCCCGGGAGTCATTTAAGTCTGAACTCTGGGAAACTAAGGAGTCCAAGAATAATACAGCACCTATTTTAGCCTCTTCAAGCCATTTGTTAGATTATATGTGGTGCCTTATCAGCAGTCTTCCAAAGATTATCTATTACAATACCAGCGACGAATCACCACACTTCCTCAGACACCAAACAAAAATTCAGCACTACCTAGTTCTGCATGAGAGTGAGCTGGGAGAAAAAAATACAGTCAAATTCAAAGCTGTTTGCAACACTGACAAGTTTGATATGCTCTGTAATAAAAGGAGGAATTAAGATACTATGAAATGAGATTTTAAAAAAAACCACAAAACAACAGGATGACCCCTATCTGCCTGCCAACTTGTAATGCCTGAAGTATTTTAAAAACACCTTCACAGCTATCTATGTAAATTCAGATGCTAGATGGGTGTTTGCCACTAAGGACCACCACAGACTCTGCGTTACACCACAGTTTGGGATGAGTCCTTGGCAAAGCAGGAAAACCAGTGTGCCAGCGACACTCACATGGAGGAACACTGGTCAGGGATGATTCTGCAGAGCACACTTTGAACACGGTTATTGCTAGGTCTTGGATGAAGACAGCGCTTCCAAGTTCAACAACGAGAGGGACCGAGTCCTCAAAACAGACCCTGTCCAGCTCCAGCTGTCCAGTTCCTTCCCATCTGCCTACAACACTCACCTGTAAGAGGGAATTTGTGCGACTGTCACCATGGGCACAGACGAACGCCCATTGGTCACGTCACTAGGCTCCTTTTTGATCTTCTGCTTCAATTTCACTTGGTTCTTTTTCAGAGACCCTTTGGGAGGGCCAGAATTGGCTTCCTCCTCTCCCTCCTCCTTCACAGTGTCCTCTTGCCCCTCACCACTAGCAGCTGGAGACCCTTTTTTCACCATCCCAGGTGGGGAGTGACTCTCACAATAGGCAGTCTTGCGCACGGTGAATGTTGTGCCATTGATGCTTGTCTCCCTCATGGGTTCGATCTTCATGAAGAGACCAGCCCGCTGGGCACAGGTAACGTGGAAGGCAGTGTAACAGTTCACCTTGTGGCATTGGATAGCAGCTCCCATGCCCTTCTGCTTGCAGATATAGCATGTGAGCTTCCACCGAGCCGGGGGGATGTCATTTATCCCTTCAATGGGCTCCAGGAACACAGTGTTTGCAAAGCAGACCTCTGGGATCCAGATGGCACAAACCACATGAGCCCAGCGGCCATCGCTGGTCTGCTTGAAGGCTCCACCTTTGTTTGGGCAAAGGACACAGTCCACAGGGCGAGAAGGGGACTGTAAGCAGCAGCGGCAAAGCCACTGCCCCTCTGGGATATAGGGCACACCATAACACTCCTGGTGCACGGCCAGATTGCAGATATCACAGAACAAGATGACGTTGCTGTTGTGACATTCATCGTCCATGCAGACACAGCAGAAGGCATCCTCATCGATGAGGGACTGCTGAGCCCCATTGTTCCGGCTCTCAAGGTACGACTCCTTTTCCAACCGGTCCACCAGCAACTCAAAAGTGTCAGCAGAAACTGCCCCATAGCCATCGTCCCTTCTCTTCTCGTTGACCATTTCCAGCCACGCCAGATCCTCCTCATCCATGTCATACTCCACCTCTACATCAAGGTCCTCAGGAGGCTTTTCAATGTACCGGTAGTAGGCAGCAGGGAGAGGAGGGGCATCTGGCTGGCTGAAGAAGTCCACCACACGGAAGTTGGGCTGGGGTAAGTGTAAAGATGTCCCTGGTGCATGTTTGGAGCAGGGCTCTTTCTTCTTGCCTTTGGAAGGTGTTTTCTTAGATTTGGAAGGAAAAAGGGGCTGCTCACTGTTTTCCTTGTTGCTGTTGCACTCTGTGATGTCCTGGGCAGTCAGCTCATCCTCCGTGATGATTTTTAAAGGATCATAGATGCTGATGCGATGAAGTCGCCCATCGATGTCTACCTCCACAATCCGCTGGGCCTGAGCATATGTCAGGGTCTCCCGAGTCGGTGAGCACTTGAGGCTGTAGGGCGAGGGAGAACGCCTCCCCTCCAAGTTCTGCCGGGACCTCCTTCGAGGCTTCCTCATCGCTGCGGTCCAGAGACCCTGTAACAAAACAGGACAGATGACAGCGTAAGCCAAGGAAACAAGAAAGGAGCAGCACAAATTCAAAAACTCACTCAGCGTTGCAATAGAACAACATTTCTACTGGAGACTCCAGCAATTTCAGGCTTGCTGAGGCCTCTTCACCTTCGCACATACAAGCAGGTAATGGATACATCAACCATGTCTTGCAATGTGTATCACAGCAATGCACAGCACCGTACAACCTTCTCTATTTGCATGCCAGGAGACGTACATACCCTCATACCACTGGATGAGGAGAGCTGAAATATATTTCACAGCGTAGCATTCAAAGAGTCTGCTGTGCATTCAGCTCAGCAAACCATTCAGATCCCCCCAAATTCAAACAGCACTTTTCACATCTGCTTGCACCGTTCACATACTAAGTTCACACAAGCCAAGGAGTTCTCCTCTGTTCTTCTGCCTGCGGCTTTTCTTTTATATCCCCAATAGCACACAAAATGTGCTGGATGTTTTCCAGACGGAAAAGAAAACACTGTTCCTGCCCTGTGAAAGCAGTTCCCTATTTTTTTTTGTCACTGAGCTCCATATGAGAAAACTAGCAGACCTCCTTCATTGCAGATGAAAAAAGTCCCGTAATGAAAAACCATCCTCCAGCTTTGCCTTTCCTTCTCTTTCAGACGTAGCTGTTCCTTGCACCGCTCTCCAGTGTGCATTGAACGGACTGTGCACTTCCCAAAAGCCCAAACAGAACCAGAGGATGAACTGAGGAACATAGTGGGTGCTAGATGTGCATCCCTTCTGCTCCTCAGTGGGATCCACGAGGAAGCGGAGGACAACAAGCACGAGAACAAGCAGCATGGATCCAGAAGGACTTACTAGTTTTGACTCAGCGTTAGCCCCTCTGGAGCCACAATCCATGTTCAGGCACCTAAGCCGGTTCTGCATGGAGGGTCCACAGGGGTATGAGCAGGAAAGCAGCAAGACAGCTTCTGGATTGCACCAGTAACCGTACAGTGCTGTTCACTCAGAGTCTTAACTAAAAGCCCAACCAGCTCTGCCCTCACAAACTGCTAATCAGCAACCCAGATAATTATTTGAGAGTCGGCTCCAGACATTAAGGAGGTGCCCGTCAAGGGGGAGCGGAGCAGAAGCCTGGAGCGGGTGAGGTGAGCTGGGGGAGGATGGGGACGCAGCAGCAGGAGCCCGGCGATCTGAGGGCGAAGGAGGGAGGCAGCGAAGAGTAAGCCAAGTGAGTAATGCAAGCAAGAAGGGCAGCGTCAGGGATGGGAACGTGAGTTATGAGAAGAAATGGGCTGAGGCTGAAACAAGTCGGAGAGGAGACAAAGAAAAGCAAATGTAAAATCTCCCCGAGAAGATAAGTCAGCCCAGAGCTTATCTGTTGCTACGCAGAGGCCTGAACCAGCACCTCACCCTTACTTAGGGCAATCCACACTTTCAGACCCTTTCTGTGGGAGTCACAGACAAGAAAACACACTACAAACTTGTACTTAGCCATTGCATTATTTCTGCTCTGTGAAGGACATAGCTCCACACACCCTCAATCGTGTGACTCAGAGCAAGCAGCACCTTGCAGGACCAGGACCTAACAAGAAGACCCGAGCTTATTCCAAAAAGAAGTAACAAATTCCAGGAGCAACACATTTTTCTTGAAAGTATGGGCTCTGTGAACCAAAGAGATTAAGCCATGATACAACACGTGTCCCAAGAAACAAACAGGCTTTGGGAAGTTTCCAAACTCTCCTTTGCACCCAGAGAAATAAGCTGCAGGTGCCAGTTTCAGTACACACACCCACAATAACGGAGCCTGTAGGCACAATTTCATTTCAGATGACAGTTTCCACCTGCAAATATAGGTACCACGAATTTTAGGACTTTTGCCTTAAAACTGTGATCAGCCACTTGATCAGCAGACTGCAGACACCCAACTGCACTTGTCCCAGCCAAACTCCAATGGCCTCTATCAGTAGGATAAAAGAATTTTAAAATAAGGGTATAAAGGCAACTTGAACACTGACAAACAGCTCTCTTGCAATTCAGGTGGGTTATGAGCAAAGAAGATACTGGAGGCAAAAAGATATATGAGCAAAAAGATATTGGAGGATAAAGTAATTAGCATGAGCTCACCATACTCATATTTAATACCGTGTTCAGGAAAAAACAAGGCATTAGCTGATTGCTGGCGATGCTGAGGGATGAGCAAATTTCAGCAAAACAAGCATCTCAAGGAGGGGTTATTTTACCTATTGATGGGAAAAACAAGGGTACGGCGTTCCCGTTGCTTTAGTGAAAATCAGTATATTGTCTAGAGAAATTACCCAAAGTGGGCTTTCCACCACAGCTACTGACTGCCATAAACCAACTCATTTGTAAAACACATGATTACTTAGCACTATGCAGAAGCATCTAAAATGGCATGGAAATTGCTGCCAGCAAGAGCTGAATGCCTGGGATAAGACATGCACCTGGATATCAGGAGAGATACAGCTACCCACTTCCAAAATACCTTGAAAGCAGCAACGAAATGAACTCAGACACACTGAGCTGAACACTGCGACCTTGTCTGCAACACAGAAACTTCTAAGCAGCAATCTAGGAATATTTAATCTTCTTGGCACACTTGAAAACACCTCCCAGCCATGGATAAAAATGAATCCCTCTGCAAACAGCACCAGTGCATGCTGAAATGCTGAACAGACTTGACTTCAGCGGGGTTAAATGCTATTTCAGCCCATGCTGTTTCTGTCCCACCATTGACAAAGGTTGCTGATGTGAAAGCAGAAAGTTCAGTCATGCTCTTGCTGTCACCACAGCGCGCTCAAGGCTTTCCAAAAACCTCCCATCGTCCATCTCCACTGGGTATTGCGCCAGGAGCAATAGGCGAGGTTCCTAGAGAGCACAACTGAGCAAACAACGTGGCTACAATGCACAAAGCCACCAGTGATGAACTTAATTCTACCCCAGGAGTTCGCTCAGGAATAGTTCAATTCTCCCGAGCAGCAGTTTTCACACCTGTGGGCCAGAGATGCCTGGGGGGGCTGCAAAAACTGGCTAGGAACAAGCCCATCATCAGGAGATTTAAATCGACTATAAGGGGTTGAAAGCTCCACTGAAAAAAACTGGAGATCCTCGTATTGAACAATATTGCAACACAGGCCCCTACTGTACACGCAGCCTTAAAAAATCCAGCACAAGTGGATCCTCTAAAGGAAGGGCTAAATGTTGCCGCGATGTACCCCCACGCAATACTGTTTCCGAGGGGCAGAGACATCCTCTCGCACTGCAGAAGACCTCAGTCTCCTCCCCACCGCAGCCCTTCTTTCCAGTCTTCCCATGCCGACAACCAAGGATATTCTTTCCAGTACCAGGTTTCTTTGCTAACCTGCAGAGGACGCAAGGTTGGAGCTCAAGGCAGTACTGCTGGGAGAGCTTCCTGGCCCTTTCCAGGATGGCTTGGGAAGTCCAGTGAAGAGCTAAGTCCCTCGACAATGAAGACCTTCAGTGACCTGCAGTGAGGAGAAAGCCACCTGCATCTTGGCAGGCAGCAGCAGATGGGAACAAGGTGGCACTCGTTTCACTCTGATGCACCATGATTACCAGCAGCGTCTACAAGCGCATACAGCCCTAAACAGTTTGGGGTTTGATGTTACCAAAGACTGTCCCTCTCCGGGGCACCAAGTGAAACACAAGGTCTGGAGACATTCCTCCTCGTCACCGTCCCGCGCTGGCAGCCACTTGTCACTGTTTGCTGGGATTTAAAACCCCTTCCTGCGCAGCAAGGAACGGACACCTATGGAGCTATTTAGGAAATGTGTCTGTAAAATAACAGAAACGGATGCCAGAGGAAAGAAACGGCCTGGAACAGTTGCAGTCCTCTTGCCACCTTTCTCTTGCCAGCCAAAACCACTGGGTGAAGCTGCTGCCGCCCTCGCTGATGCTCCTCTGTGTTCCCGCCATGTCCATGCTTGCCACAGGCCCATATTCCCCCCACGCACCTGCCGAGGGTTTACGCTCCTCACCCCCATGCTGATGCCTATAACAAAGTGTGTCAGTGCTCTGCAGACATCGCAGAGAGCCACTGAGCCAGCGCCTAACCAAGGCACACGCAGAGATTGTTATCGACCCCCTGATATTTCTGTAACCAAGTTGAGCTGATGGGAGATGTGCCAGGATGCAGGTGGGGAGCTCCCTCCGGAGCAGGGAGGGTGCGGGACATGTCGAGCTAGAGATGAAGTTAAGGTAAAGTCTGGGCTCAGCAACAGACAGCGAGTGCATGCCACGAGCTGCGTCTGGCCTCAGCAGCGAGCGTCTGGCCTCAGCAGCGCTCTGAGGGAACCGCGACATGCCACGAGCTGTGTCTGGCCTCGGCAGCGCTCTGAGGGAACCGTGACATGCCACGAGCTGTGTCTGGCCTCGGCAGCGCTCTGAGGGAACCACGACACGCCACGAGCTGCGTCTGGCCTCAGCAGTGCTCTGAGGGAACCGCGACATGCCACGAGCTGCGTCTGGCCTCAGCAGTGCTCTGAGGGAACCGTGACACGCCACGAGCTGCGTCAGCTGCCGGCCAGGAGCTCCTCTCAGGAGCTCCCCTGTGCAGCGAGGGCCATGGGATCCCTGCAAGGGAGTCCCAGTAGCACCCATCGATCTGGGTCAAGACGCAGCAGGGACCCGGACAAAAATAAAGCCGCCCTCGGGGGAGGAGAAGGTGCGGCGGGTGCGTGCGCTGAGCGACGCCGGACCTCAGCAGCGGGCCCTGCCCGGCGGGCCCACCGGGGAGCGAAAAAACTCCCTGAGGAGAGCGGGACCAGGGCGGGGGAGAGCGAGAGCGAGCGCAGGCAGAACCAATAGGCTATTGGCTGTCGCCGCCGTCCATCCCAGCTCCACCACCAATGGCAACGCAAAGCTTCGCGGGTCTAAAGGAGGGTGCGCTCGGCCCCGCCTGGGCCAATAGCATGGGAGAAGGTGGGCGGGGCCCCCACGGGCGCCGCGAAGAGGGGAGGCCAAGATGGCGACAAGGGGGGGGCCCGGCTGACACGGTGCTGCCCGTTCCCTCTTCCCCAGGCGCTCGCCGCCGCCTTCCCCTCCTCGGCGAGGGGACGCGGGCCGGTCCCGCCGCGCGAGGATGCGGGGCCGCGCAGGCTGCGGCGCACCGGCCTCCCCCGGCTCCTTCCCGCCCGCCCGGTCACCTTCCCGCGACCCCGGCGCGGGGGTGTGTGAGGGAGGAGAGACCCCCTGAGGGAAGGGTGTCGCGGCCTCCCGCGCAGCGCTTTACCTGGCCGCCTCAGCGC
>VFFE01007624.1:1745807-1795895 GCA_008921705.1 Burhinus oedicnemus | reverse complement strand
GGCGGGGGAGGGGGCTGCCGCGTTTCGCTCCCCCCCCGCGGGCAGGGACCGCCCGCTCCTCCCCGGTCCCTTCCCACCCCCGGGCAGTGCCGAGCGGGAGGCCCCCGGGGGGCTGCGAGGTGACGGGAGGGGGGGGGTCCCTCATGGTTGGGGACCCCCCCCCCCTGCGTTCCCCGCCGAGGTCCCCGCTTCTGGCGCCGGGCAGCCCGAGGGGGACTGTCCCCCCCCGCCACCTTCCTTGGGCTGGGGGCTCGGGTACAGCCGTGGGGGTCCCTTCCTAGGAGCAGGCCGGCCACTGGGGATGGGCAGGTTGGATTTTTTGGGGTGCCTTCATCCTACACCCACTTTTTTGCAGGAGGCATGGGGTCCCCCAAAATGCACGGGAGCATCGCCAGGTGCTGGAGTGTGGCCCGGCTGCACACCCAGAGAGACTGTAGCCACATCTTTGCCACCCTTGGCTCAAAACCAGCAACATCAGGCAAACGGTGGGAATAATAAAAGCCCATATTTATTTTCTAGTCTGATACTTCAGGTCCAGGCGGCCTCCTGATGTGCGCAGGTGTGATGGGGTGGAAGGACAGCGAGAGAGGGACTGAGGAATGAGCGAGGAAGAAGTTACGTTTGCAACTGAGATAAGTGGTGAGATAGGAACTGCAGAGGCTCCTACACTTATTTTTTATAGAGCGCACCACATACTTGGGCATATGTATGCTCCAACTCCCACTCACGATCGTGCGGAGTATTGCATAATATTACCATCTGAATTTATAGAATTAACAGAATTGTTTTCAAAGGAAAAAATGAATGCTGTTTTCCCTCATTTACAGTCCAACTATAGATCTTTTGTCTTTTAACGTATGTTAACTGCGGAATCTGAGAGCAGCCAAACAGTCTATGACAAGCATGTTTTGCAAAGTACTTAGGTTGCAGGAGAGCTTGTTGAAGCCTTAAAAGCATGGGAAAATATGTTATTTAATGCTGAACAGTCTTACACATCAACCTCTTCCGTGCGTACCTCTTAAAGCATCTACTGTTAACACATCAGAACTCAAATAATATATTCTGTTCTTGTCCTGCATGAAAAATAACATATCCAAGATTTTGAAATAAAGTCCCAGTACTCTCATGGATTTACATAGGACCTCACCTAATCCCAAAAGAACAGCTATGCAACAGCACCGTCCTACCCATGAAGGATTAAAAAAAAAAAGTAAAAATCTATAGGTGTTTCTGCTTCCGAGTTGAGTGTTGGGAAGACAGTTAAACAGCAAATAAAATCATTTCAATAATTGATGAGCAACTTCACTATCTTATTTTCCTTTGTGTGAGAACTTCACTTTAACGGCGGGTTTTATTTGGGCTTTTTCCTAGAATTTTGGTGATGGTGGTGTTTTTTTTTTTCAATATGAGAAACTTCTGCAAACTCTTTCATTTTGACCTCAGTTTTGAAACTCTATACTCTTAGATTCGCACTGGAATTGGCTTATTATAATCACATTAGGTTCCAGTCTTGCAAAGATTTGCATACATGCTTAATGTCAAGCATGTGAATAGCCCTGTTAAGTTCAGTCGGATGGCTCGTGCACAAAGCGATGTACAGACAGCTCCACAGATTGGGGGCTGTGTGTTAGAACAGCAAAACAAGTTACCCGTCATTTAATTTTAATGTGTTAGTTGAAAAACCCATTCTGAACTTATCTCAAATCCCAGAGGCACAACTTAATTCAATTTCTTCACTCTCCCAGTTTTTAAAGGGTGCAAGTTCAAAACCAGCGATGTCACTTCAAATGAAAACAGCAGCCAAGACAGTTCATCTTTATTCAAGGATATAAAACATACTTTAAAAGGGGAGAAAATTATCACTTGGAATTGAGAACTGACCTTTTTTGTCTGTTGATTCATTAAGCCTCAAAAAATGAGTAATGTTTGTATCTGTGCTGCAGCTGTTTGTTCTGTGGCCATTTTCTTCAGAATTGTTGAAATTAATGCAATTGCTAAAAAGGACCTGTGCGCATTAAAGGTTAAAAGCCTGGTATCTCAAAGCGATTAGCCTCAGCTGCCGTTGATTGCAGCTGGATCTGCAAAGTGCTCAGCTGCGCTTTCTAAGACCCTAGTTTTGTGCGGAGTATATATAACCCTGTTCAGCCCCACAAGCACTCAGCGCTATCACCTTGGTGATGTTCTTTTTTTAATCTTAACATGCAAATCATAGTTTTAAAACCCTTTTTCAGGTGAAGACAGATAGGAAATCATAGTTGATGGTGGACGAATTTTTATTTTTCCAACCAAACTTGGCTAAAAGGAGTTAACTCACTCCCATTTAACAGAAAATCAATGAGGGTTGAAGATATATACTAACCTTTCAGTATTATTTAATAGAGCGCAATCCAATAAAAAAGGAGTTATCAATCAGCCGAAGTGCTGACTGAAACAGTTGTGAAACAGCGCTTTGGCTGAACATCACATTAAAAACTGTATAAACCCATGTGCTCAGGAAATGGCCTTGTAGAGAGAAATTGGGCAAAACATCCCATACGCCACATTCACCTGGAAACACCGACATTTTCACAGTGCGGTAATGCTGCCAGCCTTGAACATAACTGCAATTAGCGCAGCGAGTGTTCGTCCGTTTGGGGGAAAAATGAATTAGTGCTGCCTATTTTGGTCTTCATTCAATCTTTCTCTTTCATGTCTTGTTTCTCTTAGTTGGGAAAAGAAAAAGAGCCATAATCACGTTACCAGCCAACACTCCGCTGACCCATGATATGGGAAACTGCAGAGGATTAGGAACGCTTTCCCTGGTTGCTTAGGCAAGAGTCAGACATGGAAATATGAAAAGGTATTACCATCCTTTGTACAGTATCTCACTAGAGTTCTCAGATGTGTTCATAATTTTCTATGTTTTCTTTCCCTCCCATTATCACATACTTAAAACCTGAAAATTATTTGTTTAGTCTGCTACCTAGAATGTGAAAAGGTTAAATATGAAAACAGATTCTCTTTCTTTTTCCTGTAGGATAAAATAAGCCTTTGGTTTTCTAAGAGGTATTTTCAAAGCTCTGCACTGAAAGGTTTCTAGGTGGTTTCCAAAACATGGCAAGTGTTGTGTCTCTGTTAAAAAAATCCTGATAATTTTGTAGTGTCTCTTAAGAAAGAAAAAAAGTCATTAAAAAAAAATAAATCATTGCTTCATCTGCTTTTTCTTTCATGCTTACATCTGGAAGTACCTAATAAATATGTCCCATAAACTTGCAACTTCACAGACCTAATTAGCTGTCAAAACTTACACAGAAAGATTGTTTATGATGAAGGTTTCACTTTCCAAATAATAATAATAATAAAAAAGCTTAGATAATAAACTCAGAAATAAATGCAGGAATAACAAGGAAGTAGTATTTCAAGGTAAACATCTGTATGTTATGTAAGAGAGGCACAAAGAAATTGCATCATTATAAATTTTTATCATACATCCTTAATATAACAGCAAACATATTTCTGACTGGCCTAATTTCTGGAATTTTGGATGTTTGCTTAATGGCTGAGTGATTTTTATCACTCAATTTTGTATTTTTAACTATGTAAACTAAGCAAGGGGGAAAAAAAACCCTAATGAAAGGAATGTACATCAATTATGTGGCAGTGTGGGTCATCTAACAGGCACACCTGCACCTTGGTTAAGATCATTGCTTCTTTGACTAACAGTGTCTGTCAGGGTCACTCAGCCACCCCCCCTGTTTCTTGTGTTGATTTTAAAGTATTTGAAGCCTTGGCCTGAGTCACTGGCTCTGTCGAGTGGGTGTTTTTCAGACTCCTTTCATGAAATGTGAATATGACTTTTTTTTTTTTTTCCCCTTCAAGTAGCTGGTTCCTCTTCATCGAAACGTGTCCTCAGATGCCGTGCGAACACTAGGACAGCTGGTCTTTACAAACAGACACCGTCTTTCCGCTACCAACCTGCTGCATTTCCTGCTGTCTATTTTGAGTTCCTGGCTGGTACATACCACGAAAACCCAATACTTGCACACCTCCACAGTTCCTGGGCTTGCAGAGCACCAGCTCCCCGCATTTGTCAGAATATTGGGAATTGCAGAAGAAATAGTGCTTGATTCTCGGACAACGTGCTGAAGGGTTACTGTACAGGGTTGGTGGGTGAATTAATGAAACCAGAGCACAGAGCCCACACACAAGCTGTTAAGATTGCTCTCACAATTTCAGAGCATTTAGTGTGTGCTCACAAAAGAGAAAACCTACTGAGAAACCCAGGACCTGAAACAGAAGATACTTTCTGGAAGTATATTCAGCAGAAAGACTGATACTGAAGAAACTTTCTACATGCTATCCCTGAAACAAGAGGGACTAACATTCACTGTCACTGACAGCAAAATCTGCGTACTCTGTTGTGTTCATGCTTGTTCTTCTCACACACGCTCGTATCAGAAGTCCCCAGCGCCTCTTCCATGCTCATCCTCTGGTCAGACAGACAATTCCCGAATGGCATCTCAGGTTATTCTCTAAAGCTATGGAGGCTTCTTTTCAACTACCAGTAGATTGCTCAGTATATTACTTGAGCATGAAGATGTTGTCTCTCTCAGGCATCATTACAACCAGCAAACTCCAATCCTCTTCAGGTCTGCCTATCCCCTTTTGACGACGGGCAAGATGACTAAGAAATCACACCCTAAATTCCCATTTAAAGTGGTTTATGAGTTCTGTCCGAATGGGTTCTTCACCTTAACAGATGACTTTCTGAAAGAAAGCTCTATGCTCCAAAAGTCTCCGTAGACTCACTCACTTTTTCTCTACAAGATTGAGCTTTTAAGACACCTCTGCCTCTCTATGTCCGTAGCTAGTTATAGGCAGGAGGCCAGCCTGTCTCACCCACAGTCCTGAGATGGCTCCCTGTGCATTTGCACACACTCACCTGGATGATGACCCTCTGCTGCTAACCACCAAGCCTCATTTTACCAGGGCAGAGGCAGCTCTAAATGTTTGCAGCTGTCCGAGATGTTTATGGCAGCTGCAGAGAGCTCCTCTCTGACCTCTGTTAAAGATTACGCAGCGGCATGGCAGCCAAGTCAGATGGCAGGTTCAAAAGGACAATATTTCAACTGCTGTTGGACTGATGCAGCTGGAACTTCTCCCTTCCACCGTTCAAGGAAAATGCAGGTTCTCTCATACTTAGGAAGAAGAAAGGATGGTGCCGTACTCTCATCAAGCTGGAGTTTTTCAAGACAGAGTCAGCGTGACACCACTGCATGTCCTCCAGCCCAGCTTTTCAGAGTACTTTGTAACAAAACCGTTGAATTTTAAGGGAATTGCGTGAACATCATAACCGTTCTGTGCTCACTGTCCCTACCTACGAGCAGAGTGAGGCAAAGGGCTTGTACGTGGCCCAGAAAGATACGAGCCAAGAGAAACCGCATCTCATCAGCACGCAGCATCTGCGCAGCTACAGCAGGATAACATCAACACCGTCATATCAAAAAGCTACAGTCGCTGGAGGGTTATCCCAAGTACTACACGGCATGAGGTGCAGCAGAGAGACAGCCAAGAAACACAACGTCACGTTGTTTGGTTCCCAGTGGAGATGAGAGCTCAGAAAATTCTGGTAATGTTGCAGTTTTCCATTATTTGAGGTCTGCACAGCAAAACCAGATATCACTTAAGGCAAAGAACTAGGGAGTACTGAAAGCGTACATCCTGGCTAAACCAAACCAAAATGACTCAGCAGCTACAGAAGGGGCGGAGAGATGAGAAGTACTGCATATGTGATGGAGTTCATATACGTTCTCAACAAATACTTTTCTACAGCCCTGGGGACTGCGTGCTCTGAGCTCTCGCACAGAGAAGACACTTGTCTCTTGGCACATGTCCCTTGGGATGGACTTTGGAATGACTGGCTGGACGTGACTGACCGTAATAGGGAAGAAGATGCCAACTAGGAAGATATTTATGCTGCAGTCCAAAGGTGTTATCACAACTAACAGTTGTACCTGCCTAGTGTTGAAATATCTAGTGACTATATCAATAAGCCATGGGTCTGCAGATACACCTGATTCAGCACAGGCTGAAAAAATTTCTGAAGATCCTGAGTGAATATTCAGGCTAACTTGTCCTGAGCTCCTTGCTGCTTCACAGACTGTGCTATTAATACCGAGCTCGGTAGCTTAAAGCTAGTTCAGATATGCTTGGATGAGCCGCAGTCACACCTCTGGATTGCAGGGTGGGTCTGTGCATTGCCACCGGTGTACAGGAAAGGATTTGGAGCGGTATTGCAATAATTTAGAGGTATTTATCGTTTTTGCTGTCACCTACAGGCTGAATACATTGGCGAGAGATCTTAAGAGCTGGACAGCTCTTTGGCAACAGAGCACCTGTAATTGTAGGGAAAAACTGTAGGTCCGAAACAGATCTGTATTTTTTACATTGTTTTATAGCTGACAAACCTGTGTTACTGCTGGCGAGCCTTAGACTTGATAGCTTCCCAGAACACCCCTGCAAAAGGGACCGATGGCATAGGTCTGAGCGCCTGTGCAGACTGTCAGACCACATATTGAACCCAAGTGAATCATAGCTCCGTCACTGTTTGGGATTTTCTCTGCACTAAGATTAATATGTAGGGACATGTAACCTCTACAGAGGTTTATTAGAGTTCATTCAAGAAAACTAATAATGTCCATTCATCAGCAAAGCTGCAGGTAGATGCCTGATTAGAGAATCACTCTTTACAGATGGCTGTGCACTTGTATCCTGCTCAGCGTATAACCAGCAGAAAATTAGGTCTTTTTTTTGTAAGTACCTCTATAAATTTTGGGTTAGCAATTAGCATTTCTAGGACTGTGATTATTAACCAAAGTGGTGTTTAAGGGGATATGTGACAGGTTGGGGGGGCGTCCTAATACATATTTAAAGATTTTTTGTGGGAGTGAAGCATACTCATTCATATTTTGAGCAAGAATAAATAAAGACCTGTCAGAGAAAAAAAAAAAAAAATCTATTCTGTAGCACTGCAGAGAGGGGATAAATAGCCCCCAAAGACCCCATTGTACTTAGGAAACTCTGGCAATTAACTGTTTAGCATATGGACAATGAGACCCTCCAAGCATAGAGGAGGAAGGGAAAAATTCTCAAAAAAATACTGTCCAATCTCCTGGAGGTCACCTGAGATACCAATGGTCAAGACCTAGCAGTTACCTTCTTTAGAATAAGCCACACAAGCACATATGGGATGTATTTCAAAAGGACTAACGAGAAGTATTGTCTACAAGACCATCAAGATGAATTAGAAAGAGAGCCAAGAATTTACATAACAAAAGTATCAGACATTGAAACTACCTTGGAGTCCCCTTACTCCCCAAAACCCTGCTCTTCCACATTTGCTATCCTGAAGTATCCCACCCTGGGGACAAGTTACACTTGGTTTACTCTAAGCACAAGTATTTAGATGCTCATATAAGACCCAAATTTACCAAGGCAAGAACCTGCAGACACAGTTGTAATAACACCACAGTCACTTTCAGATCCCATTTGCTTATTTTGTTCTTGTAATTATTTTTCCTCTCTCCTCTGTTCTAATGGTAATAACATTTATAGCAAACACCCATGTGCTTGAGTGGTGGCTTGGGACATACTGACGCATACGCATCAAAAAATGCCAGGCTTCAGATGATATCAGTATACCTCCAGTACATCAAATTACTTTAAAGATCAAAACATACTTTTAAATCTGAATGAACTATTTAGCATACTGTAGAACCAAAAGATGGAACAAACTTTCCCTGGAGGGAGGATCCAGATGACTGGCTGATTGGTCTGCGTTCATAAAACAGCCTCCCCCTGTTTATGTATCATACTCTTTTATCACGATGCTATCTGAACACCTTTCCAAAGCAATTAAATCCAGGCAAGTTGTCTGGATTTTCCCACATCAGCATCATCATCCATTTTTTCTTGTCCATATCCAGGAGCAAAAAAGAGATTATTGTGTTATTTTTCGTCTCATATAAAACTTTATACCTACTAAAGAAACTGTGTTAGAGTAGGGCTGGATGCAGCTGGCTGGGGCCGCGTGCTCTGCCCAGCTGAGTGCCAGCAGCACTGCACAGTCCCACCCTGTCACACATGGGGACTCTGTGCATCTCAGAGAAGGCAATTTCTTGGAGCTACCAAGAATTACTCACTAAATAAGTGAATGAATTAAAATTTGCATAGGCAAATAAGAAATGCAAAACCTCAGTGAAAGTATAGTAAAGGAAATCTGTGAAGCTCTTATTCACAAGGATGTTTTCTAGCCTGTAGTGATTTTTGTGAGATACTCTATTTAATAAGATTATCTTAGATGCAATTTATAATGTTGACTGAAGGAGCTAACCTGATACCAAGAAACTAAGATATCTGAACTTATTTTCTGTGTCCACTGAGTTAAATTATATTCTGCTAATGCTAGATTGTTCATTCAACATAATTTTCTGCTTTTTTTCCCCCCCCAATATATGAACTTTTTTTTTTTTTAGTTACTTTGAGACCTGAGCCTTAGAACTGACAATTGACTATTTTCCAAACGATCCATTTAAACGTCTTTTCATATTGAGGAAGAAGCAGCCGTTAAAGAGAACTGAAGCAGAGGATCCCTGGTCTAACTGATCCCACAGGGCAGAAGGTATGAGAATATAAGGGATCGCGTCGCTGGGCTGCATAAGGAAACACCAGCCCTGCTGAGAGATAAAGGCAGCCTGGAGCAGGCAGGCAGGGCGAGTCCAGGGAGAGGGTGCTCAGCGAGAGATAAGCGTGGTGAAGAGAGAACCACTGGGGAAACCAGGCTGAGCAGAAAGGAAGGGCAGCAGGACTGTTAGATTATAACCCAGCTCCTTGGGAATACCCGGTCTATCAGTGTGGGAAGTGGCCTTGAATTCCCAGGATGTGTTTGCAGCTAGCAATAAGGAGACAGCGCTGATCAAAACCCAGGGAATGAAATAAGCAGAGCGAAAAAAAAGAGAGGAGGCAGCAGCACTCTAGCAGGGTGTTGTGTGTATAGCAAGGGTTTGGAGCTGCTCTGAACACAGAGCGATCCCGTGATCGACTGGATTCCCATGGTGTCCTGTGCCAGCAGCCTTGCCGTGCTGGATGCTGTTTGACTGCCCAGGGAAAGGGGACACACTCAGAGTTCCATTGGATAAAGTCTTCTTACGCTGAATTTCACTATTTCTAATTATTTTGCTTGGGATTCACTTCCCAGACAGTTTTACCCTTTTTCTTTACCTTATCCATAACTAATGTACTAAAACCGGTGCTTGGAAAGACTAATGAGAAGGCAGCAATGAAACCCCTGCTCTCTCAAGTGGACAAAGGGGGGGGGGGAAGAAAAAAAAAAAAGAAAAAAAAAAAAAAAAAAAAGAGAGAAGCACCAGGTAAAATTCTCCCACTTCAAGTTTCAATGAGAATATATTTATCTTTTGTGTTGAAAACTGTTTGGGGTTGCTTCCCCTTTTAGTAGAATAAAGTCCAATGCCCACAGCACAGCGTCATCCTTGTGTTGGCACACAGAGAAGTCCCACAGGCCAAACGATGGCCACCAGCAAGGCAGAGTGGAATAAATCCGATCCGTCATCCAGGAGAAGCGAATCCTGGCCACAGCCGCACCAGTCACTATAATGACATCCCACTTCGCTTCTTTGAGTCCTTCCGTGCAATGGGGCTGAAGGACAAGATCTCCTTGTAAATATGCTCTTGAAAAACAGAACAAAATAACTATGAATGTGTGATTTTAGAGGACACAGATGAAAGTTTGAGTGTTATATGTGCAGAGAGGAGGTATTCAGTGGAGGGGATACGGCAGGTACAAGCTGGAAGAGACAGAGAAAGCAGAGAGGCAAAAGAAGTCTGCCTGAAGAGCTGGAGGGATCTTTGCTGAACGCATAAAAGCAAGAGCAAGGCAAGGGACATGCCCTGTCATCGAGGCAGCAGCAGGCAATTGCAGCCTTACTCAGCATGTGCACACTAAAGAGAGAGAGGTAGGAAAGTCTCATGCTAGACAGGAACCTCGAAAAAGATAAAACTTCTTACTTCTCCACTCATCTATCGAAAGCTTTTCGTGTTCCAGAGAATCATCATAGGACTGTTGTGCTTCTGTCTCCTCCTCAACATCTCGGAACTGGTCGAAATAGGGGTGAGCCAACGCCTCCGTCGCTGTAAGGCGCTTTTCCACATCGAGCTGCAACATCTTGTCAAGCAGGTCGACTGCTGTAGGAGAAGACAGGAACAGGGCTAAGCAAGGTGCGATGGAGAACAGGCATCCTGTGCACGAGCCCTGCAAGTGATGGGACTAGTGGTTCCAGTACTACATTCTCCAGACCTGAAAATGAAAGAGATTCCTCAACCTGGCCAAGGCAGCGTGGAGCTCCCGTCAGTGGGGATGCAAAATCTGCCCAACAGCAGCCTTAGGGAGCTCTCCCTAACAGAACTGGAGGTGTAAATTGTGCAGAAATAACAAGTTAGTCTTGAATAGGCCTTGCTGCACAGATGGGGCTGCAAGAACATAAAAAGCAAGCCAGTAACTTCAAGATATTTTTCAGTTTTAATCATGTGCTTTCATTCTGACCCCCGCGCAACTCAAAGTAATCTTAACATGAGTAATCTATATAGAAATCTATAGATCCCTGGTAAACAGGAAGGCAGGAAACTCAGATACCAACTAGTCTGTCAGCCCTGTTCCCCCTTGGTTGTAATATCTTAATGCTTTCTTCCTTTCAGCTTTTAGAAGAGTTTTGCTTGCTCTCACCTCTAATCTGCTTGGGAAAAGAGCTCCTTGTAAGAGATCAATTTTTACCCTGAAAATTGCACATCTCAGCTGCCTGTTAAATATCAATAGATCCAGGTGTTCAATAAACAGTTAGGATGTAAGCTGCACTCTAAAGAAAACGAAATAAAAAAAATTACTGGCGTGGACGGTGGGGCTCTCTTAGCACCTTATCAAAACCTATGATGCCTTACATGTGGCATAATAATGAAAAAAGAAGAGCTGGTTTGTTTATCTAAGTGCTACTGATCATAATAGCACCTGTTCGGCTACAAGCAACAAGCTCTGGAAGCCAGTATCAGTCAAAATTCATCCCAACTCTCATACCAAGTGGAGCTGATATAGGCAACTATCCTAATCCCATAATTTGCATCCCACAACCTAGACATCCCGTTATGTCCAGCATCCACCCTCTTCTGGCTTGTTGATAAAAGAGTGAGAAGCTTATCTCTTCCTTAAATAGTGTATGTCATAGGCTGTGTGATATTAAAATTAAAAATAAATAAATAAAAAAATAAAGTAGTAAATGGCCAAGAACAGCAGAACATCACCGTTGTAATACCAATAAAGAATCATTTTGCTTTTAATTCATACATATTTGCCCTGGGGAGGGGCAGCGGCACAACCTGCAAGGGTGAAAGTAGCAAGAAATTATGAGGAAGAGGAGAGAAAAGATTGGAGCTGTGGCAGTCAGTCTGCCTCCTGTCCAGCTGTGAAAACTTGTGAGAAACGCTGGAGATGACTTACCCTGAGGATTGGCTTTGGGGAAAAGCACAGACAAATCCTTCTTGGGGATTTTAGGAAGGGACTTGATATAACTCTTAGCCTGAAAGAGAAAGGAAAGCACAGAGATTTACTGTGTGCGGACAAGTGCCAGGGGACTGTGAAATACAGCTCTTGGGTCTCATGGCTCAGATGAGCCAAGGCAAATGGAGAGAACAGCAAATCATCCCAGATGTCACATTTCAGTGACCAGTTTGCAAGGAACTATTTTTATCAATTGAGATACAGAAATATTCCTGTTTTAAGGGCCAAACTGGAGTACAGAGGAGGTCGCTGGTTTGCTGGGGTGTCCGGCACCTCACTCGGGGTCCCTGCAATCCCCACCAGTTCCCAACGCAATGCCAAATCCATCAGATACGCCACTGGCAAAGAGAAACATCTTCCTTGCCAAGCAGAACAGACTGCTGTCACTTCTCTTTGCTGCTGTAGAAGCAGCACCTCTCCCATCTCAAAGACACGGCCAAGTTAACCTCTCCCCACCGCACCTCTGCCAGCAAGACCTGAATCCACAGTGAACTTTCTTACCGCTTTGTCCTCCAGCTTCTCCACAAAGTCTTCTCCTGGATGCCCTGTTACTTTCAGGATCTGAGTCAGTTGATCTAGGTCTGGCAGCCTGCGTTAAAGATCACCCATCTAGGAGCCAGCCCTGGACATCCCCCCAACAGCTCAGCCTGCGGGCTGGGTGCTGGAGAGCCCAAGGACCTGTGAGAGCTACAAGTAGGTTATGATACAAACCCAGAGCTGCATGAGCAGAGACTCATTGTACTGGCAATAAGAGCTCCAAGGCTTCTTTCCTGGGATGCCATTTTCATCAATGGATAATTTTGCTGGCGCAACTCAGCCAGGCCATATGCCCGTGGGGGATACGCAAGGGTTTGGTGTTGGAACTATGGCCACGCAGGGTCAGACTGCTGATGTAGAGCACACGTGGCCAGCACAGAGGTGTATTTCTAAGGGTGGCTTGGCCCCCTCTTACCTTCTCTCTGTTTTCCTCACCAAAAAGACTGGTCCCTGCGATTACCTCCTGGTAAACCAGCCTGACACCTATTTTTCTTAGTAGCCTCATTCATAAAAGCCCTTTCACACAAACCAAGAATTATTACTCCCCCCAGGGAAAACGTTCAGCTTGAAAGGATACAGTCTTTTCCTTTAAACAGCGTCTTCCCGGTCAGCATTTCTGCCATGATACAGCCAATAGACCAGATATCCACTGTTCAGAGAGAAAAAGGAGGAAAAAAAGAAAAAAAAAAAAAAAAAGGACAGTAAAAAGGCAGCAATTATTGCTGGGGCTGTTTCTTGCTTTGTTGTTTGCAGCAGGCACTGATTTAAATTTCACTCCCATTTTCCACCCTCCCCTATGCTGCTAAAATCTGCTTTCATCATTTCCCACAGGCACTCGCTTTGGGAGTTGTGCAACAGCTCTGGGACTCGCTCTGCTCCAGGGGACACTGATGATAAAGAAGAAAAACATCTGGAGGATTACGTGAGATTTGACCCAGGCGTGACAGCGGGATCCCCGGGCTCGTCACCAGACAGTCACACCACTGAAGCACGGCAGCTCACCTGTCTGGTTGTAATGCATCCAGTTCAGAATGACTTCTGGGGCTCTGTACCAGCGTGTAACCACGTAGCCGGTCATTTCAGCATCAGCGTGTCTGGCCAAGCCAAAATCCAAGATCTGCAGTTGACCAAAGGAAGAGGGAGAAAGAAGACCAGGAAAGAAAAGAGAAATCCTATGGGCAAGTGAGAATCTACTTCTAAGAGGAAACGAAGCAGATCCGATCAGATAATAACAAAGCTCCAACTACACCACAGCCACCCACAGGATGGTTCAAAGAACTAACAGGTTTGTTATAATTCCACTGTAAATTGCAAGCCGGCTGCAAAACCAGTTGTTGTGTGAAGACCCTGCCGAAAGGATCTGTGCTGTGTGCTACCTGGAAGGTCACTTCCTTTCTTGAAGCTTAAGTTTCAACTCTATGAGCTTTATTTATTTGAGTTGTTCTATACCCTGGCGGTAAAGGTGTGCTTCCACGCCGCCCCGACTCACCCTTTCCTATAAAAACACCTTGCGGCTGACAGGGGGTGGCCTCTCCCTCAATACTGGACGTGAGCATAGCTTGACCCAACCTATATGGACAACAGAGCCATTCCCTGTAATATACATTACAGAAAACGCATGATAGAGCGCCGCACCAGCGAGCTGCAAGCAGACCCTTCAGAGCAATAGCGAAAATAACTTTGCCTGGAATCACAACCATCATGTCAATGAGAAGCAAAGGGTAACTGTGGTTGAATCCAGTTATCCTTCAGGGATCGTTCACCTAACACAAGTATTGCTCAGCAGTATTGAATTTATTTAGGAAGACATTATGAACTGCCAGGCCGCAGGAATTACGGCGACAGGATGTTCATTCCAAGTCTTGGGCCCTGATTCAGCAAGTTACATCAGCAGGTGAGTATTTCCCACTGCCTGCAACCGCCGAGTAATGAAACGCCTCGAATCGAGTCTCGGAAGGCAAGAGGAAACATGACAGTGCCAAATTCCTGCTGGCAGAGCAGTTCCTCAACAATCTGATACGCTACATGCTACAGAGTGGTGCTTTTCCACCTACCTTTAGCTGACAGTCTTCGTTCACAGCCAGGTTGCCTGGCTTCAGGTCCTACAACAGACAAGAGCACAATAATATGGATGTTTTAATTTGCAAAGCATCAACACGAGCCTCAGCCAAACCTCTGCTTATGTTTGATGGGATCCCGTAACATCCCAAGTCCAGTATTGATACAGCAAAGACACCATGCCTGCCATACTGTACAGCTTTAGATTACTATTTTATTTTTTCCTGAAATAGTTTTAATTCAAAAAGCATCGTAAAATGCTTCTCAGCTCATCAGAAAACACAGCATTTCCTCAAAATGCTGCACAATGAGCAAATCCAAACACATATAGGAGGGAAAAGAGGGAGGATGCCAGAGAGACCTTAGAGCAGACGAGGCTATTACTGAAATGATGTTTAGGAATTTATTAATTTTATGACAAAGCTGTCTTTCTCCTAAACAGACAAAAAATCAGAGTAACAGCACACATGAACTTACCCTGTGGATGATGCCGGCTGAATGAATATACTGCAATAAAAAGAGGAGACACAATGTGAGCACCAGCAGACAAGACTTTCTGTTCTCCAGCAGAGAAACGAGAGCTATGAACAAGAACCTGCTGAGAACACAACTCCGCAGCCTGCTGCAGGTCCCCAGCCCCCGGGGCAGCAGTTTGAAGAGATTTCTTATCTCCGCACTGAATTTCTGACAGTATTTGCAGTTACGCTGCCACTCCAAAGAAGAGGCATAGAGCAGAAGAGGAGGCACGGAGCAATAGTTCCTTACAGCAAGTACACTAATAGCTTCAGACTATCAAACAAAGGCATGAGGATTACAGGTCAGAACACAGTGAGTAAATGACATGAAAACTTTGTTGGTTTGGGTGTTAAACCGTGTGAAAAAAATCTCATTATTAAAACACAAAATTGGAATCAGATTCAAGTTGCAAAAATTGACTATGTGGCTTTTATCACACCAGTTAAACCTTCTGTGTGTTCTTTCCCCCTTTATTTAAACTCAACATAACAGTGATCTGGGGAAAGGTTATTAAGGTGAACTCATTAATGCCTGTAAGCCACTGCTCTGACTCCAGGTGAGGGATATTACAGAGGGCAGCTTTAAGACATTGCCTTTACACCCCAGGGTTTGCAGTGATTGCTTTCTGCTCTCTCAAAGCCCAGTTACAGCAGCATGTTCCTTCCTTATTCTATTGAATAGAAAATCGTTTCCTCTGTCTTCTCCCCAAGCGCCTCAGTTAGGAATTCAGCAGAAGCTCCCTTTGCTACCAGCCTCTTCCTTTCTATGCAGAATTTTGCTAAGGGTTTGGGGAAGTCAGAGAGTGACGCAACCGCTGTCACAGACAAACCATCGCAAGATCTCTGACTGCTGATGGCTTCGATACCCGATTGACTGATGTGAACAAGCAGTCACTTTATTGATGTGTGCTGGAACAAGAGTAGTTCAACAGCAAATACCTGTTTCCAGGGGATGCCATAAACCCCCAAATCTTCCTGCATGGTCTTGGAAGGGGGTTTAGTTATGGTCAACCCAGAGGGGACGTGTAGAGGAGACACGGGGAGTTACTAAACTCCTCCAGACCCACCTACCTTCAGCCCTTTCAGCATTTGGTAGACCAGGTACTGGATCTTTTCATCACTGAATTCATGTCCCATGATCTTTTGTAAATCTGTCCGCATGTATGGCATCACCAGGTAGCTAAAAGGCAGTAAGACAAGGCCCTGAGTCTAGAAGAAAAACATAGGGAACCAGGCTAGTCTTGGTCTCACTTGTTTGGCTTTTTATTTTGGCTGTGTAACTTACTGTAACTAAGACGAGTTGTTGTGACAGTGTCCCTGGCTGACTAGCATAGCCTCCAGTGACGCTGAGATTTCAACGTGCTCTGAAAATTGCTCTTTCTCCTCCCCTCATATTGGATATCCGACGTCAAGTAAGAACAAGAATCTTCCACACTTTAATGATCCTGAATTAGTTTAGTTTAGACCTCAGTGGTGTTCAATTCTGGATAGCCTTACACCATCTGGGAACTGAAACATCTTGCGCAGCTTTAAAGAGTCTTGCAAAACTGCTGCGTTGGCTCCCAAATTTATCTTTGTGATGTTCTGCAGCCCTGCCTCAGAAGACAACATCTAGCTTCCTTCAGTTTTTGCCCTGCCTGCTGAGACTGCTAATTAATTGACGGTCTTCCAGCAGGAACTGCTCTGAGAACCTTCAAACACTTTTCCTGCAGGCTGCTAAATACTCAGCCATCAGCCCAAAACCCAAACCCAGGCACACGCTGCTCGTGCCCAAGGATGGGGAAGGGAAAACAACTTGTCCAACCTGACCATCAACACTGAGGGAAAATGCCAAAAAAACCCAACAACCAAACAGTCAGAATCACAATGAAAAGAAAGACAGATCTTTAAAATTCTCAGTTTAATTGCCCCAGGGCCTGATGAACCGTACTTCTCCCATTCCGAGTGCAGCCTCTTAGCTCAGCAGTCACACAGGCAGTGCGCTGGCATGGCTCACGCTACATGTGATACACCGTGGAACACAATGCCTCTTCGTTACATACGTATATATACACACTGTGTTCTCCCAGCTGTGAGCATAGCATGGGATCTGTTCTTGTATTCTGGGTGTTTTAGCCATGGGAACTAACTTGTGCTTTTGATTCTCCTTGTTATTTGGGGATGTCTGGCTTTAGTCTGGCCCCTTTTCAACTCAGTCTGTTGGACTGCACCTCAACCTGAGCTATTATCCTGCTTCTAAGCCACAGGTACCTTGGGCAATAGCTGAGTGTAGACAGAGCAAAATGCAAACTCAAAACTTACAAGTCCTGGAATCCCTGGTAGGAGGTGGCGGAGGTGAAGACATCAAGCAGCCCAATGACCTGATGGAGGAGAGAAGTCCACATTTAAACCTGGAAAGCATTTGCTGTGCACGTGGGACTCAGGTAGCAGCTCTCCATTGGCACACGCATATGGGTGAGCACCGAGAACTCCATCTGAGGAATCCGAGGACTCCTCACTATGCTGCGCAGCTGCTTTTCCTCTTACTAATACATGGGAGCACCCATTACACATCTGCTTCAGCCTGGTGCCAACTGGGTGCAGCAGGCAGGTAGCAGTCAAACATCGAGACTACCTGCACGCGCCAAATGTCAGGACCTCTCAATTAAAATAAAGGTGATGCCACCAGGAAGGACTTGCTCCCAGGTAGCAAGAAAATCCCCCTTGTTTCAGCAGGAACGGAGAGAAATGAGTACTTACGTTCTCATGTTGCATGTGCTTCAACAGCATGAGCTCTCTGTACGCTCTCTTGGCAAAGATCTCTGACTGGAACGGGCGGCAGAGCTTCTTGATAGCCACTTTCTCCCCTGTCTTCTTGTCTATGGCTGAACTGCAGCAGACAAATAAAACCCAGTTCTGACACCGGCAGTACATTTTAACAAATTTTGCAATACCAAAGGTCTTCTCCTAGAGAAGAGCTCATTCAGGACCCCGCAGAAGAACAGCAAAGAAAGGCCCTTTGATCTTTCCCAGTGGAGCTCTGCACACCCTGTATGACCCAGGGCAGCAGCCCACAGCCCGCGCTCTTTGGAGGACTAGGTGGGATACCAAGCAAAGTATTAGTGACCCGGGCTTTATTCCCCTTAACCTGCAGAAACCAGCTGGAGCCAACAGAACCATGAGAAGAGGAAAACACAAATGGTTAAAGGTCAGGATTAGTTCTAACTCTGCCTTCTCCTTCCTTAATGCATGGAGATAAGGGAATAAAGCCATTTCTGCTTTCCATCTGCCTGGGGGGTGTTGCCTTCTAAAGGTACGTCAGCCGCCTTCATTGTATTCTGGAGCAAAGACTGGATGTCACACACTGAAAATACAGGCTGCTGGAATTAATTCTCCTGCACGCAGGATCTTTGATGCTATACGTACACTTCTGTGTAAAAGCAAGTCTGGCTGAAAATGAGTCTTTTATAAAGCTGATGAAAACATGGTGCAACAGCTGTCGCTGGAGAAGTGACGTGTTATTCCCTCTGGTCACGGTTGCTGTTGTGGCTGGACAGGGCGATCCCGCCACTCTTTCTCTGCTTTTGGAGGCTCTTTGATCAGGCTCCAGGTTTCACCAGATCAGTGGGGGGGGAGGTCCTCAGGCAGGGACAGCTGTAATTTGGGATTCTCAGTGGTGTTTTCCAGGCGGGTCTCAGTGCACCCCATTATGCATTGGTGCCTCAGCCCTTCCTTGACCCCTCCAAGAGGCAAACAAAGAAAGGGTTTTCCCTGCCAAATCGCGCTGCGGGTTTCCAGAGCAGTTCCCATCCTTTGTAAATCCTTATCTCACAGGGAAACGGAAGGGCTATAAATCGGCATGTTCAGTCCCACGGCCTTTAGCTGCACAGCGTAACCGAGCCCTCATGAGCACTGGCGTTAGCGCTTTGCACGCATCCTCCAGCCTCGCACAGGTATTTTTCTCCTGCTTCCTTCTCTGAAGGGACACGTGATTTACCCTCACCAGTCCCCGACTGCCGGGCTGCAGCCACAGCTCCTTCCTTGAGGCTCTTGGAGGACCCGAGACGGGGAAGGACAGATACCGTAAAGCTGTAAAGCAATGTTACCATGACTTCCAGGGCCGTCACTCAGAGGCAAGACTACATAAATTGAATAAACAGGGAAATACCATCTCTAATAACACAATCAAACAGTGCATTTTGCTGGGTTTAGGGCTGATTACAATAGGAGAGGTGGGAACATCCTGCTCCGCGTGGCTTTCCCTTCGGTTCAATACTGAGGAGGGGTTATCAGTTCCTTGCTGCAAATCTTGGAAGTCTCTTGCACAGCTTTCTCCCATTGTCAGCCACAAGTGATCAATTGTGGTGCGTCCTCCGGCAGCCTGAGCCATCAGCAGCTCTCCTGAACCTCCCTGATACCATCAGGCAATCTCCCTGCTCTTGGCCACTGAGGTCCCTCCCAATTGCTTGAAGTTATGCGTGATGAGAGCAGATATGTCCTTTGAGAGGTGTGACGGCGGTTTTATGAATGCGTTCAGATGGGAAAAGCAAAGGAATTGCGGGAACAGCTACACAAGGCAGCTTCAGCGCTGAAGATGGCATGGGGTATCTTAGGAGGACAGGGAAGAGTTGCCTCAGTTTTAGGACTTCAGCAGGTGTCAGCAGAGGGGACAGCACAGTGCAAAGTTTTCTGAGGAGCAAGGGAAGTAAGAGGAAGGGACTTGGACCACATAGTCAAACAGCTTCTGCAGAATTCCCAGCAGATTTCCTGACCTGAGGGTGCGTGTTCTTACCTGCCTTCCCAGCTGCTGGCCTACAGAGCACGGATCTACCCCACCACTCAACACAGTTTGGGTGATGGAGCTTCAGCCTGCTCAGCACGGACACGATTGTCACCCTTGCCACAAGGCACAGCTGAGAGTTAATTCAGCTGATGCAGCCGGGAGAGCCCACCACATTCTTCTTAGCCCAGGTTTAATGAATGGCTTAAGGTCGGGATGACACGGGGCAGGCAGAGCTGCGTCCCTGGCAGAGATGGGCAAGACCAGCATTGGAGAGGTCAGAAGATTCTTCTTCCACAATTACATTCAGCTGGAAGCAAATTCGCAGAAGCAGATTTTGGCAGAATGAATGAGGGAAGAAACACATCTTTGCTGGTTTGCCCGAGTTAGTTTCTCAGCTGCTCAAGGAGGTGTAAAAGCTGGCAGCTCCGAATAACGCTGCGATAGGAAAGCTTCCCAGCAATTCCCAGCAGAGGACAGCAAAACCTAACTCCACACGCTTCCACCGCTGCTCTGTGCAGGAATCGGCACCAAACCCTCCCTGCTGAGCACTGTCCATGTGATAACACCACCCTGGACCCTGGGGCTGTTGTAGCACCCATCCCTCCCTCCCTCCCGAGACCTCCAAAGCAGCCCAGACTTTCCCTGGAACCAGTAAGATTTGTCATCTTGTTGGTTTTTTTCTGGTGGGCAAGGAAACTTTGGAAGGATTTTTCTTCCCTATCTTTATTTTCTTTTCTTCCTTCTTTTCTTTATGATAAAACCCAGAAAACACTGTACAAATATAAAAAACGTCAAGTTTAGTCTTGCCTGATTTGGCAGGACTCATTTAAGCATCTCAGAAGCGGAACACCTGGACAGCAGAAGAGGGGAAGGAAACACTGGGTGCCTCTTTGTAAATAAGCAGCCAGGGGACAAGGACAGGACCTGGGCCCCAGGGTTTCAGGATCTGTGCCGGAACAGCCAGCAGACAGACTTTGCCCAACACTTACAAAAGGTGACACACCTTTTTTTTTTTTTTTAGCTCGGCGTGTTATGAAACCAGAGCTCCGTCCAGCTCCTGTCAATGGGCTGCTTCATGTTCAGCCTTTCAGTCAGTCACTCGTCTCCTCCGGTTCGCCAATGTAAACCAAGCAAGATCCGACTTCTGCTTGCTCCCGCTACAGGCACCTTTGCCCAACTGATTAATTAACAGCAACTTTGCTGCTCTCTCCTAGGTTGATTATCCTCTGCCAGGAAGAAGTCCCAGTCTGTTACCGATCCTGGTTTACAATCAGTTCTACCTATTTGATGATCTCAAGCTGGAAGCAGTATCAAGGCGGGGGTCATATTGTCCACCTCCTTTCCCCAGGCAGCCCAGCATCAGCCTTGGACTACAGCAGCAAGGACATGCTGCAGCCACCTGTTCTACCACCCACCCGTTCTACTACCCACCCTACAAATTGAGGTCCGCTACCTCTCTACAAATTGCTTTCAGACACCCAGGTATTCCCCCCTCCCACCCTTTGCTGCCAGACAGAAATCTTAATGTGAGCTCGAGATCGAAGCAGCTCGAAAGCTGCCTGACCCCCGACATGGAGGTGACACCCCAAGCTGGCTGGCTGCACTCGCGGCCCTGCCTTACCTGGTCCTCAAGCCGCTGCCTAAGGACGCCCACTGAGGTGAGCTCGGGTGGGAAACTCTCCCCTCTGAGTCCACCCGGGGTGACCACAGGAGAAAACATCTCAGTTTCTTCAAGCGACCAAGTCTCCAACCCGCTGCCCATGCCGGAACAGGAGGCAAACCGCCTTCATCACACATGCAAATGGCCTTTCCTAATGGAGGGGTGCCGAGAGGCACCTCCTCGTTTCCCCCCACCCCGGCGCGATACTTTAAACACCCCCAGCTCGCCCCGTGCTGCTGCCTGCGGTGCAGGCAGGACCCCACTCACCACACTGAGCCGTAGGCTCCGGACCCCACGGGGTGGAGGGACGTGTATCTCCTGGGCAGCTCCCAGAGGGTTTTGTTCACCTCCTGTCTGTAAAAGCCTCTTCTCCTTGCGATGTTCATCGCCCGGCGGGTGCGGGACTGCCACCCCCCCAGAGTACTGGAGTACGGGAGGGCTTCTGGGGTGAGAGAGGGACAGCGAGGCCGCCTGCGCTGGTAGAAAAGGCTCTAGCGAGTTTCCTTCTCCGTTTTCAGCTGTTGTGAGCGTGAAGGGACATGTCTTTGGGCCCTCCTCCCTCCGCCTCCACATTGGCGGAGGTGAGGCATCAGGTTTCCCGACACGCCTCGGTCTTGTGCAGGTGCCTCTGGACTCTGGTACGGGAGCCGAGCACCCAACCCCGTGGCAGACACACCTCCAGGAGCACCACCTTCACCTACAGCTCTTGCTCTCCTGCTTCCACCGGGCCACCAGCCGAGAAATGTCCTCGTGGGGCTCAGAGGGGGTCTCGTGAAATCCCTGCTCTGAACAAGCGGATGAGTAAGGACTTGTCGAGCCGGGGAATCTGGGGAACAAGCCACAGCGCCTCGTCAGACAAGTGGGGACATTCTTCTTTCCAGCTGATGGAGGACAGCTCCAGGCTCGTGACGAAGGACACCAGGGTGTTACATCCACAGAAAAGCAAGGAAGCGATGGTGATTTTTCTCCCAAGCTTGGCTTCCCAGCAGAGCGGGGATGTGGTGAAAGCAGGCTGAGGTTCTCCACCTTCGTCCAGGTGACTGCAGCGAGGAGGCTGAGGAGCAGCTGTGAGATGGGACCATCCTGAGAACTGTTTGTGCCCCAGGCTTTACTGGGTCTGGTCTAACCCTTTCTCAGGTCTTCTTGGGACAGCACCAAAGCTCAAGTTCACTGCTGTGCCTGCCGGTACCACGCCAGACCAGCAAACCCAGCTTGTGAGAAGCTCCATGACTGGTAAGCAGAGAACACCTCACCATTTTGCTCCAACGTTAGGAGGCTCAGGTGGGGCTCCCACACCCGAGGTAGGAGCATCCTACCTACTTCCCAGAGGAAGTGACTAAGCTGTGCCCCACGGAGCCAGCCCAGCTGCTCACGCTGTGCTCTACCCCACCAGCCCTCATCCCTGTCCGTAGCCTAATCCGCGAAGGCGCCTCTGCTCCCAGCACCGCTGTGCAGCAGGATTAGAGCCAAGTTACCCGATAAATAGGAATTATTGAAAAAGCACATCGGGGGTTTTAGGAAAGAGTCATTTTAGCCGCTTAAGGGCGACCACTGCAATACCTATTAGTGTTGGCCCTTACGGCCTTCAAATAGCCATGGCGAGGTCTGCCGTTTTGTAAAACACAACCTGGGGACAAGGTGCTGTGGCAGTTTTTTAACCTTGCTTACGTATATATGTGTAAACACGGCCTGCTAGAGCAACAGCACAGTCAGGAAATAAACGCACCATCGGCTCGGTTCTATAAATACACCTGTGAGCAAGAGGTGTTACAGCAACAGCTCCTGGGACATCAGCAAACGCGTAACTCATCTGTCATTTTATGAACACAACTCTTGCTCAACTACGCGTGCACACGCAGGTAATCAGCGCACAATTAAGGAGTTCTAAATATCTGGGGCATGTCTTGACTGTAGAAAGATGAATTAATTCAAGTAACCCATTCAAACCAAATAGGAAACTAAGTAATTTGATTTTGTAGGTGTAGTTTATTTTTTTTGCCCAATTCAGTTCTCACTGATTTTAGTATTGGGTTTTTTTTTTTCTGACTAGGCTATATTGTAACTGAGCACATTCAGGAATTGTGGAATTTTTTTTTTTCCTCCCAGAAAACAGTAAGTGACAGGTCCAGTTTAGGCTTTTTCCCTCTCCTCTCGATTTGTTCCAAGGCAAGCAGAATGTGAAAACAAGCAGGGAGGCAGCTTCACACCGCTGAGAGAACACCCCCACGCTTCTCTGCGTACTCACTCACAGCAGCTGCTGCAGAGCTCTGTGACAGGGGAGCGCACACCTTGTGGCTATCGGCTACCTGACTCAGACCAGCACGAGCCACCTTGGTTTATCAAGGCCTGGGAACTTCTGTTACTGAGGCTTTTGTTGGCTGAAGAACACAGCTTTGGGCAATCGGTCTTCCGAGTGAAAGCTGGCAAATCTCCGCTACGGAGCGCCACGATGCTCCTGCTCCCATAAGCAGCCTTCCGCCACTAACTAGATGGCAGCTGAAGAGCAAAAACAATCACTTTTAAATAGCAAACAACCACAAACCCGTACTACTGGGGAAGGGCCCCAGGTGCCGGCAAGGAGCAGAATGCTGGTCTATTGCGCTGAATAAGCGCTTTCCTATGCTAAATAGAAAAGTATTTCTTCTGTGTCCAGTACTCATGGTCAGACTCTAAGCTAGTTTTGTAGCAAGGAATTCCCTCGGGACACAGGGACATAAGCCCAGCGTCAGCAGACAGGCAGTCCACAAATCACCCGGCCTCGCCCCCCCCAACCATCACAGACAGGATCCCATAGGACACAAGGGAGAAATTCACACCGTGCTAAAACTAACCCTTTCGTGCAAGGGGTTATAAGTACCATCAGCGCAGTAAATCTGAAAAATAAGTTTTATTTTTAACCAGTGGTATTGTGACATCTTATCTGGCATAACCAATTACAGCAAAATTCATGGGTAGAAACAAAATAGCAGATCTTGTCTTTGAAGTGCATCCTCCTGTTCAGTCTGCGGGCAGCTGAACAGCATTGCACCGAAGGGAGGGAGTGCATGCCACGCCGGCTCCCGGCAGAGTCCGGACTCCGAATGAAACATTCCCACTCACACACACGCGCACAGACACACACACACACACACACACGCACACACAACGGCTATATTTTTAAAAATCTTTAGCAATATTTCCGCATGAAATCACACTGTAGCATCTACACATAGAATGGCTGATAAAAATAATCTTGCTGTAGGTTTACACGGTGTATCTACATTTTCATTTGAATACCTGGACTGCTGGTCCAGCAGAAAAGGGAGGTTTTCTGTCTTGATTTTGTTGGTCTGAGGAGAGTTTTATCCCAGAGCACGGAATAACTGCTCTCTCCATCTCACCCCAGACCTTTATTAAGCGTTTGACCTGAAGAGATCACTGGAAAGTAGCCTAGGAAGAATCAATGGCTTTGTCATCCACATCCCATCCCTTTGTGCTGCCTCTTCAAACACGGGGTAAAAACACTACAAACAGTTCCTCTCCGTCCCATCAGTAACAAGAACACAAAATACTGCAAAAGCCTTTCTCCTCACATACACAGGTACGTTATCCACACAGGATGCCTGCAACAAATAAACGTCTAAAAACGTCTCCTTCACAAGGCCTAAAATGGGGCTCCTGAGCTCCCCAGGCACAGTTCTAGCACACAAACACGCTGAGAAACCTCCCTCCTGCCAGTCACTAACTCCGGGCATTTCACTCCTGCAGAGTCCTGTAAAATACAAACTACTTAAACCACATTTGTATTCAAACAAACTCCCTTTTCATGTTTCCTCAGGCAGAGATCAACCTGCTAAAAAACAGCCAAGAAGCTCTTATCTGAGAGGGTAAAAAAAAACCTCTAGTAAATGTTAGTTTTTTTATATATAAATATTTATATTTATAGATATAGACAGTGAAAGGGAGATTGTGGTTTTATGCATGCTTATTTCTTTGCTTTGGATCCCAATACTTCTAAAAAAGTCCTTTTCAGGAAACAACTTAAGTTCTGGCACAAGACGCCATAGTTTTTTCTTTGAAGAACATTTTTTACATTTGATCTCACAAGAAACCCTCCATCCCAAGCTCTCCTTCTCTGAAACCAGAAGGTCAGAACACAAAGAAAAAGGTGCACGTTTCTATGCCGTATTATTTTATCCTTTCCTCGTCAAAGCCTCCAGAATGGCAGGTATTTCACAATGAGCTGCAGCACAAGAGGAAGGATGCTGTGATTTCATGGCACTGGCTGAGGTACTCAGTAAAATACTTCACTGACGATTTAACTGCTCCAGTGCCATCCCCAAAAAGTAACGACAAAAAAATCAAGCAGCTCTACATGCACATACAGCTACGACATGCAAAACCACCCCACCTTTTAAGGAAGAAAATACACAAGTGTGAGGCCAGCAAGAATCTTCTCCAGCCTCTGTCTCCTGGGAGCTCATGCTGGGGAGCCTCAAAATGAGAGGAGGGGAAGAGGGAAAAATAGAGGAATACCCAATCCAGGGGTAGAGGCTGTTGCCTCGGAAAGTTATTTCCTGATTACATCGAGTTCATGCCTGGCTATCTGGGAGCCTTCACCCTGAAAAACAGTGGGATCAGAGATTTCCACTCCAGACTTCCTTTCCCCTCTCTCCCCATTCAATTTAAGGCACAAACATATTTACAGTTTCAAACAAAACCTTTTCATGTTCCAAGAATCAGCCGTTAGAAGGCCTGTACGTTCTGCCGTACCAGGAAGATCTGGACGTAAATCAGCCATCTGGCATTGAACAAGGACACCCCTCAACCCCACCTTCAGTCCTGAAGAAAACAGAGGACTATAAACCAACGTCCATTATTTTGAGGTTACTGAATTGTAGAAGAATTGAGAAATGGCAACGATTGTAACCAAACTTTAAACGCTAACTTCCCCACCTTGCCCCAGCAGTGCAAACTGGTTGCGCGCTGTTACTCCGGAAGGGCTGAAGAGCAGTCAGAGCAGGTCTTCAGAGGCTTGCCCCAGGCCGTACACAGAATACAAGAGAGCATGCAGCATGTTTACATAGACTCAGCTTTCTTCCCTCCCCCCACCCTCCCCGATTCAACACACACAAAACCCCTCCACCAAGGAGAATATTGTTGTGACGAGGCACTTGGACGATAATTGGAGAGTCCCTATGAAAAGGCCTTCCCCTCACAGTGAAGTGGGACAAACAGAAGAGAGCCGTTTCTCAGGACTCCATCTCCTCTTGGTCAAGCGGCGGTGGCACAAAGCTGATTACTTCGTCGTAAGTCAGGCCTGGTGGGAAAAGCGTGACAGAAACTTAATAGGCAGGACTAAAGACATCCCTCGTGCAAGAAAACCTGCAACAATCTTAAAGGTTTTAACACTATTTTAAATGAAAAACATGGTTTAATTAAGAAGAAGAAAAATAAAAAAGAATGGTTACATCATTCTCAGAGACTAACGTACACAATAGAAGATAATTCCAGAGCGTTGAGGAGATGTGAATAAGTTTGAAAATGCAAAGACATGAGCAACTATGTTGCCTACATGTTTGTATGCTCATAGTAATAATTAGTTACCAGGGATTATGCTAATTATATGCACAGCACATGATAGATTCACTCAGTATAAGGACCTCAGAAAGAAGAAGATGCCCACAATTTTATCAATTTCTTTTGTGCCTCTAACTACCATGGCTTATTGAACGGCAGCTGATGGAATGGACCACAAGGGAAGCAGGGTGGTGCTCTCTCTCCCGTCCCCTAAACTCACTTTTCCATTCTTCGATCTCAAGTTCTCGGCTTTCAAAAGACTGGTCATAGGGGTCTGCCACTGGTTCATCGTCTGGGTCGTGATACTGAGCAAAATAGGCATGAGCCAACGCTTCTGCCGCAGTAATTCGTTTGTCTGTATCCAGTACCAACATCTTCTCTAGCAAGTCCACAGCTGCAAAAGCACCGAAACAGAAAAGAAAGGATTTCACATGGTGAGCTGTGTGACACTGTAGTCTGAAGCGTTATCTCGTAAAAGCCCAACGCATATGAGGAATCTGTAGTTTCTCAGGACCCACCCCATCATCCACAATTTCTTCCTCATACCCTCAGCCCGCATGTAGTTTGTAAACTTGGGAAGTGGAACAGAGCTCTGTTCTGAACCACTTCTGCTGTCAAAGCAGAACTTTGGGAAAGTCTTGGTGTCCCAGGACATGCTAGCTTCAGCTTCAGGGAAAGCACAACATTTAAAAGCAAGCCTTACCTAGTGGATTGGCACCAATAAACACATTTTCAAAGTTCATTTTCGGCATGTAAGACAAAGACTGAATGTAGTTTCTTGCCTGTGGAAATAAATACTCTGTTGAAGTATAATACAATCCAGCCATCAACACAGAGCACACTTCAATCATCCTGACACACCGGTTATTATGGTCTGTCTCCTCGCTTTGCCTTCTCTTTACTTATTCTGATACTTACTAAGCCCATCAGCATTATCCCTTCCCAACTAAAGGCCACTCAAGACAGCAAAGGAAGAGCTGACATTCCTTGGGGTTCATGCAAGACTGAAAAGCAAAGAGGTGCTGCAAGTGCTGACTGCCCTGGAGTCCTGGGAAGGCTGCGTGCAGTACGGTGTCTGTCAGTGAGCCACACAACATGGCACACAACGCAAAACCGACTCACATCCAGGCTCTCCCGAGTCTCAGAAGTCTGCGGTTGAGTACGCACTGTCCAAATCCCAAGTCTTCATTTAGTACAAAAAAATCTTGCTGAAGAGCAGGTAGTTAATTGCCCACCCCATGCCACATGCGAGCATATCATTTATAGAAGCAGCGAACACTGCAAGTGAAGACCTGCCCTGCAAACCCCCCTCATCTGCTCAGGTCTCACCTCATGGCTGGGCATCCTGTTAATGAGATATGCAGGGGGTGTTCCCGTCAGACGCATGATCTGCTGAAGCTGGTTAATATCTTAAGTGCCTAGTCAAGGGCTTTGTTAAAAACAGTGCAAAAACCATTTTAAACAGAAAACAGCTGCATACAAAGCATCTCTTCTGCAAACCACAAGGCAAAAGCCGTACAGGCAGGGTCCACTAATTTTTTCAAGTATTTGTGAAAAGTTTAGCAATTGCACCAGTGACCACTTAAAACAATGGAGAATTACTGATCAGTGGGTAACAGCGTCAGTACAGAAAGTATTTCTGTCCGCCATAAGTAGCGTTACACTACAACACGGTTGCGTCCACCATTTCCCAACAAGTTTTAAGCCACCAGAGTAGACGTTTCCTTTGGCTGAAGCTACTCCTCAGAAATTTTCCTAGGCTGCTGCAGCTACACAGCGCCTCAGGAAAATGAAAAAAAATTAAAACAGAAACAAAAATTGTATCCTCTGCACAGCCTTTTTTTTGCTGCATAGAAAGTACTTAAGTTCCTTGTGGTGCAAAGTGAAATCGGCTCACAACTGACACCTCCTTCTAAACAGCTTTGAATGCACTTTGATATGTGGGCGAGGTGACAGAAGGCAATAAATGCAAAATTAGCAAAACATTAGCATTGCATAAGACAGAGTTAGCTGATGTCAGTGAACAGACAGAGAAAGTAAGAGCAAGTAAAGTAATGCAGCAGAAAACCAGAATTCGTTACAGTAACACACTAAAGGCCCTCAAACACTTCATAGTTTTGCTGTCTCCATGCAATGGAAAAAATTAGTGGAAACAGTACTTTACTACCTTTTTGTTTATTTTTGAACAGACTCTTGATTTGGACCTGGCTAAGAGCAATTATTCATTTTATTGTGTAATGTTGAAAAAAAGACCCACTTCAATCTTACGTATGCAAACTAATCTTTCCCTTAACCTAGTCAACCTTTAAGCTTCTCTCTCTCGCTAATCCCCTGTACTTCAAATACCAGACTACCCTTAAGGTCAGTTCACAGGGCAGCCAAAGCAACCTGCGCTGTTCAGTTCTAACCTTTCGAAGGGTAGAACATCCCAGGGCTTTTTAAATTGGTGTGATATTCAGCAAGTTGACCAATTGATTCCAATTGCACCGTACGTCTACCTTCATCAAATGTAATTCAAGGCTAACCTCACTTTTCCCATTTACCGTCACTGTTAGGAGAAACAGAACATAAGCTGCAGTACAAAATACTCTTATCGTCACTCTCCACCACGCTGATCCTCCATTACATATCAGAGACAGCAGTGACTTGCTGAAGTACGCTGATAGTTACCTCTGCGCAAGCTCATTGCTCACTTTGCATTAACTTGTTAATCCGTACTATTACAGCATCTCTTGCTCTAACTTTTATGCACTTTACCTTCAGAAACAGGTAAAATTAAATGCCATGTAATACTCTTTGCAGAAGTTCACAATTCAAGATTAGAACAATACAGAAATGGCAGTATGGCTGAAAATAGAGGTCACCCTTTAAAAGGGAGACCGCAGAAAGCTTTTTGCTATTACCTCAATAAAAGGGCCCCATACAGCAATACCCGTTAAATACACTGCACAATTAGTTATACCCTCAGCAGACTGTGTGCCTTGGAAACAGCTGCCACGTAAAAGCACCTAAAAGGCATTTTGGATTTTATGCTACAAAAACAAAGATGGTGGCAGTAGCGTTTCAGAAATTAATCATGCTACAGAAGGGACTGTGTGTGTTTAGCGGGTAACACACTTGCTCCTGTTAAGAAAGATCCTTGGGTATGCAATCTGGAGAAATAATAATTGAGACGAGCCTCAAGCTCTTAACTGTGAAAAATACTTCCCCAGCAGCATCTGATCAGACAATGTATCACGAAGTATAAACCCACAAACTGAAAGAAAAGTCACGAAGCAGTAAAATGAGAATATGGAAGGAAGAAATCATACCATAGGCAGAGGTAAGAGGAATAAAGATCAGATACACACAGCATAAGAACTCAAAGCCATCCAAGAGCGAAGAATGACAAAGGAAGAAAAATAACAGAAAATAAATCCCAACACACACTACAGATAGACTACAGGAGGGCAATACACAGACTTGGGACTTCCGAAAGGGCAGATATTACAATCAAAGTGTAAACTCACAGACTCTGAGGAGATTTTCTTCAAAAGCTCAGGCCCTGGAGTTCCAACGAGTCTCAAAATGAGCTTCAACTGATCAATATCTAATGATGGACCATAAAGGAAAATGCTGGGACAAATCAAAATGAAAAGCGGAACATATCAGCCTATTAACGTCGAAAGTTAACACCTGCCAAGGCCTTGACTGAAAAGCTATTTTAAGCAAACCGTATTCATTCCTCTCATTTACAGTTAAACACCCCTTTATAACACCGCTCTGTATAAGACAGATTGAACACTTTGTCTACAATACACCACATGCATTGAATCGGTCACTGCATCCTTAATTATCGAGGAGCAGAAGTCAGAGCTTTCACCCCACTGGCAAAGGGTCAGTTTACATGCTCACTTCACCCTTTCAGGCCCCACACCAAAGCAGATGCAGTTAGCAGGATTAGGTTGCGTTAGTGACAGAAGTAGTAAAGCGGAAGGCTGGAAAGTGTAGGCACTAATATTAAAAAAAAGTCAAGGCCTTTTGTGAACACCTTCCGAGGTAATTCAGCCACTTAGAAATACTTTGAAAGTAAAACAACTGAACCCTGCTCGCAACCTACAGCATCCCTCCACCTGAACGCGGGGTGCACCTCTCTCAGGCCCAGAGCAGCCGGGGCGTTGCAGGCAGCAGGGTGCTCGAACCCACCAGCTCCCGGGGACCAGCAGGGCAGGCGGCTGAAGCGCCTGCATCTCCCTTCTGCCCAGCGGCAGAGAGAACAGAACATGGGCTCAGATTTAAAATCTCTACGTAGAAAGCTCTTGGGACATAACACTGCAGCTGCAAAGAATGTTTTATCCAGAACAGAGCTTCCACCAGGCCACCTACCAATCTGAGCTGTCCTCTTTAACAGGGCAGAAAAATTAAATATTTGGCATAAGTGACAAAACATACACCTGACGGAAAAAATCCACTAAAGACACAGTTTTGTGTCTAAAACTCAAGACAGTAAGGAGACACAAGGTACCTTTCTAAAACCTTTAAAAGAATAATCTCCCTCCTCCTCCGAGTTATCCTCCATGATGCCCTTCAAACCTACTAGCGATTTCAGACTGTCTGTGATGTTGGTATTTGCCCTTAAAATTGTATCAAACCAGTTACATATTTTCCTTTCAATAAGAGCAATCTACTTACTAGACAATGTTTTTTCTGAGATCTGCGCCTTCCTGATGTTTTAAGATACAGTTACAATTCCTTGTTACAACATCTTTTAATTCAAATACTGCAAGTACTTCAAATACTGTCTCCTTTTTTTTTTTTAAAAAAAAAAAAAAAGCCTCAGAGTTCCTGTAATACTGGCAAGCTGTGTATGAAGGAAATCACCAATACTTTGCTAAAACCTTTATCTTTTGATGTAAACTTTGGTCTAAAGCTTTACATTTGAAATGAATTAAAAGCCCTGGAAACAGTACTCTGTCAGAACAGCTGAACTAATTTCTCACTTCTCAACTTGGCTTGGCCAACTCCCACCTACTTAAACACTCGAAACCTAAGAGTAAATTCAAGGTATCTAGCTGGATTTAGCTTAGCTGCTGAATTGCCAAGTCTTAATTGTCAATGCTTAAAAAGAAATCAGCATATCTCCGGGTGTAAGAGAATTAGCAGAGGGTGCTATGCTAACCACCATTAGCTCGTTTAAATTGGCTTTTCTTCAGTGCCATTTAAAACACCCCTTACACCTTTCACTCGTGCAAGAAACAGTTGTGCAAATTTCAGACTGCTAACATGCCTCAGAAGTCACATACCATACCTCATATTTAAATTGTTTTAAAGGCATTTAAGATCGTGTGCACCAGGTGCGCCAACAATATTCCTGCCCAGTTTGCTGTCAGCTGTTTTCCCAGGGAAAATTGCTATTGGAAGATACTTGAGTAATATGCTTCAGTGACTTCTCAGATAAACAAGAGAAAACACAGAATGTGTAACTGGCACCACCATAGGCATGTCAAAACCCAGCCCCTGCTTCTAGTTTTTGCCCTGCCATCTATAACCTGCTGAATTGCAGCATTCATTTATCTACAGGGCCTACCACGTCCCAGAGAAATGAGCCAGAAGCAATTAAAGACAGGAAAAACACTTAGTAAATACAAAGCAAAAGAAAAACAAACCACCACATGTGCATGGAGAAGGAAAGCGCAGCATGCAAACCCCAAGTGCCATCACCAAGGTACCCCCAACGACTGATGCGTCTCGGTGACTCTAAAGTTCAGAAAACAACCTGCCATCACCATCAGCAGGCATCGCAAGATAGTAAGAGCTTATCCAGGCAAAGCAAAGTTCAGAAGTTGTTTTAGCTGCCACCACAAGCAAGAACAAGATCTATCAGAAGAACACGTAATTTCAGACTGGTTAGTTATCATGGAAGTCTTCTACTACTGAATAAAAATAGTAATAAAAATACTCTTCAGAGTTTAAAGGGAATACTGTCAACTTAAAACATACAGAAAAAGAAAATTGGCTAAATTAGTACAAAACATTCAACATATTCTTATTTGTACTTTATATCATTTATGCAAATCAAATTGTAAATCTAAAATCAACTTCCCTACTTATTTGTATAAATCGTTCACATTACAAGAGCTGTAAAAAAATTAAGAACACACGTTTAACAGAAACAGATCTTGACATAAGACAGATGCAATAATAACAAAAGAAAGCCTCTAGCTATGCCTCACATTAAAAGCCCACAGCACTCTGATTTTCATTACCTCAATTGTTTTTGTCTCCAACTAGTCATTCCCACAATTTTGCTCCCCTTCTCCACCTCCTGGCAGAGGTTTTACCAGTATCAGAAATCTATCTTTCATCCAAGTACTTCCACCCATAGATCACAGAATCACAGAATGGTTTGGGCTGGAAGGGACCTTTAAAGGCCAGCTAGTCCAACCCCCCGGCAATGAGCACGGACATCTTCGACTAGAGCAGGTTGCTCAGAGCTTGAGCTATTATAATGGAATAATTCAATTAGCTTTTATTCAGTTTTAAATTAGAAATATTGTAACAATCCTGCAAAGCTAAGCCCATATTAATCACAGGGTTTTTTTCTAAGAGTATCTACAATTCTTGCTTTAAGTCAATGACAGCCATGTTCAGAATCTCTACAGATTAGGTCCTTCAGAACTTAAAACTAAATTCATCATTAGTTTACCAGGGGCATAATTATCATAGACAGCACTGAAGATCATAATCTCAGAACACAACTTTATTACTTGCCAGATTAAATTAACCGTACAGCTTGCCTATACTGAACCCCTTACAAGTTATATATGCATCTCCAGGCTGTATAAAGAAATATCTGAGGGACTGTAAATAACATTATGCCATTTCTTCTAAATCCTTGGTGAAAGGGACCAATATTTCAAATGAGGAGGACGATCATCCTGAGAAGGCATTACCTATTCTGTCACTGTCTATTTCATTTTGGTAATGTGAAGCTATATAGTTGAGAAAATTAATGTCTTCAGGCCAAAAAGCAAGAAGAATGTCAAGTTTTCAGTTGTCAAATGGGAACAGTTTCCAGCTTCCTGAACACACAGAATACAGTCACATTGCCTCCAACTGCAAAGTGAATTCCCTCAAACTGCAGTGGATTTGGATATACTATATCCTTGGTTACTAGAAACATGGTAAATAGACCTTGAATTAAGCACGTTAATATTAATTGCAAAGCCAGTAAGTCAGCCATTGCATAGCGACGCTGCAGGAGGAACACAGGCCTCAGCAAATCTGTGGGTACAAAGAAATTATTAAGAGCCCCAAAGTACCCAATAGGATCTACATCTGGAAAATTCCTAAAACCCTCTCCCAAAATCATGCATCTATAAAGATTTCAAAGAGCCTTCCAAGACATGAAGATGCTAGAACCCATTGTTATCTTCTGCTTGCTGTCTTTAGATGTCAGCAAACCTGGAGTGAAAGCTGACAGCTTGGTGCCTTTCTAGATCCTTGGATAAGCGTTAAGTGCACAAACAAGATTCATAACCACGAACCCGCTCCCCTTATAGTTCTAACCTCATGATCAAACAACATATACATTAGTCAAAGGGGGGAAGCACACACACAAACTGTAAAACTTTGTAGGACTATAGTTCTTACGTACAATAGGAAAGGATTAGGACTTATTTTTCTTAAAATCTAACCAATTCAGAACAGAAAAAGCATTTAATTCAAAAGCGTTACTACCATTTGCAAAAGAAAAAGAGCATTTAAGTCAAAGAACCACAAGCATCTGCTAGGAGATATAAATTAGTGAAGTATCTTAATATGACAAAGCAAACAATTTAGATCCTGAAAGTAAAATTTATTTTGCATTGTGGACATTATTGGCTGTAAGTCACAGCTAAGAACGCAGTTGGAGAAAAAACTTAGCAGGCTTGGAAGATAACTGTTTTGTTCAATTCTTAAAGAACACATTGTGAAGCATTTCTTACGTACTGCAAGTCCTATTAGCAAATATTTTATGTACGAGTATCAAGATTTTTTAAATCTAAAGTGTTACTAGGGTTAGACAGTGGCAACAGCTTAAAGACTTTTGCTTTGTTTGAATCAGTGATTTTTTGATTTCCCTTTTTTTCTTGACGGAAACAAACAAAATATGTCCAAACCAAATTAGACATGCTAAATCAGCCAACAGAAATATGGCAACTTTTTTCTAGCTTCTAAGCCACTTTCATGGCAGTTCTGCTTCTGTCCCTGACAACAGAAAAATATGACAGAGGTGACTAAACAGTAAAGTACAGCAAGTTCAATAATTTTGGAGAGCAATTATGAGATGGAGACAGGGAGGAAAAAAAGGGTAAAGTTAAAGCACACTGAAAAGGGAGATGAAACTGTGTCAAAACTGGAATCAAAGCCTTGCCCCCCCAGCCAACGAGTTTTAGAATCTAGATGCTTTCCAGAAGTAATATAGTACACAGAAGGCCAACACTTCCAACACTAGTTTTCTTTTTAATCAAATGCTAACATATTTGAATTAACAAATATAAATACCAGTAAATTAATAGAAGTTACTAAAATAAACAAACTGCGGTTGAAAGAATAAACTTTGGTAAGAGGTGGGCAATGTAATTTTCTCTGGCAAATAAAGTCCAATTTCTAGGCAATGAAAAATCTTGCCAGTATTAAATTACCCCTGTATGTTGTTTGGCCAAACAAAAGTTGTGCATATAACAATTTGCATCAAGTCTCACTTCTAATTTCCTGGGGAAAATCATGACCAACTCCCACAAAGTGTGGTCTCATAAATTTGCCAAAGTGTGCTGTCCAGCCCACTTCGGTGCAGCAAAAAAAAACAACAACAACAACAACAAAAAAAACTTTGAAAAGATGTTATCCAAGCTTGGTTTTTCACATCAATACAAGCATACAGTCAAAGAAGGCTCACAATCTGTTTACACTCAAGCATGGAAGCGGAACCTAAACACTTCAGAGCAATTTGGAATGAGATCCTTGGCACTAAAGAATCTGCAAACCCACTGCTTTCACAGCATACCACCAGGATAGAGAAGAGAGGCCAGAAGGGATGCTTCACATTTGCTAGAAACCTGAAGCGTGAGAGGATTCATAGCAGACAGCCTACTCCATGCAGTTATTTTCTACAAACTCAAAGAGCAATGAATTTAAATACACTTAAAGGAAAGTAACCCCCAGAAACAAACAACATGAGAGTAATTCTAATGATGCTAAGGGACAATAAAGAGGAACAGATTTGCCTTCTTGCACATGCGATTGTTTCATGTGCAGCAAAATTAAGAACTCACCTCATCATACTGTGAGTAAAAGAAGCCATTAATTTAAAAACAAACAAACAAAAAAAATCCCCACAACCAAACAAACCCAGAACTTCTTTTCTTGTGAAGTATGTGAAAGTGAAGATCTCTAACTTCCATTTCAGAAAAAAAAATATTACTTTTAAAGGATACGGTCTGTACCAGGGAACAACGTTCTTCCAGTCAACAGTTCAGCCATAATGCATCCCACTGACCAAATATCAACTGAACAAAATAAAATAAAAAACAAAACAACGTAATGCAGAAAAATAAAGTCTCAATAGAATCAGTCTATCCAACAAGTAAACACAACTTTATCCTTAAATAGTCTTATGGCGTTGAAACAAGCTGAGGTACACTGCAAGCTAACTGATACTGTTCAGTAACTACGTCATCTAAGACTTGTCCAAATAACAGAACACTAGATCAGGCAAATTTTCCTTCCAGAGCACAGCATGCATTGAACACCAAAGAGCTGGGGAGGAATCTACACAGTCAAAGAGGAACAAACCCGTTCGAGACAACTCTAAGGAATGAATTTGCACATGGCCTTACATAAATTCTACCCAACCAACCACCGTTACACTACAGATACAAGACAAGTCCATATACATGCAAGAGGAAAAGAGAAAAGAAGCAGCAGTAGTGAGATGTGAAATCAGAGAAGCACATTATTTTCTTTGATCCATATGCTCTCCTGTACAAGAACTAGTCTCAGAATTTGCTTTTCTTCCCTGTGCCTGATCTGGAAGTATTGTAGGGAAGCACGGTGTGCTGCTGAGAAGATACTGGAAACCGTGAGGAAGATAGAACTGTGAAGAAGTGGCTAGGAAGAGAGGAAGGGAAGGGAGATTTATATGCTTTTTAGCATTTCTTCACACCGTAACTTGATGTTTTTCAGCATATTCCCAGCAGCTTCCTAGAAACATACCTTCTCCTCATCCAGATACATTCCATTCACTTACTTTAAAAACCACTGTGCTATGAAAAATAAGGGGTAAGTCCTGACAACATTTTGCTGATTGCAATTTCAAAGGTTCAAGTGTAAAGAAGTCTTGTGAATGCTATCACCATGATTCTTAATTTACATCTGGTTCAAATACCAATCTATGCCTTCCTTCTTTTAATCACCCTTACTGAAGTCTAATTACCATGACTACCAACTTATGTGATCAAATAGAAAGGAGCACGTACAAAGGACAACCTCTTTTTTTCCACAATTCAGGAACTGAAAAGCCTCGTGTTAGTTGAATGCATTACCTGTCTGGTTGTAATGCATCCAGTTCAGCATGATCTCAGGAGCCCTGTACCACCGGGTAGCCACGTACCCAGTCATCTCATCGTCCGTATGTCGGGCCAAGCCAAAATCCAGGATCTACAGAACAGAAAAGACATCCACTAACTACTGCAGTGGAACAATGCAAACTAGTTAGAGCAAATAACTAGGCAGTTATTGGATTGGGTGGAGGAGAGGTGGTGCAACTGCAAGAGCAGATTATGAAACTAAATTTCACAACCTGTTAAAAGACACTAGCCTAGAACAGTGTAGGACTCAACAACTGGAATTACGGCTGGATATCGTCTCTCCAAAACAACTAAACCCAAACTGTTAACTCTTCACTTTCAAGATGATTCATTAAAAACACATCAACAGATACAGAAAAAACACCCTTACAGGCCTTTACAGCCGGGAAGGACACTATTACTTTGCGCCACAAAAGTATTTCCATAAGGAATGATTTTGTCCCTTTAATTTCAAGGGACACCCACAAGGCATTCACTCAAATCACAGTCAAACCAATCAGACCTTGTGATTACATTACCTTTAGCTCACAGTCTTCGTTTACAGCTAAGTTACTAGGTTTTAGATCCTACAAAATTAAACATCATCAGCGTTAACAGTGGTATATATGTTGTTTCACAAGTCTAAAGTAGATAAAAAAGTAAATGCAGGTAGAAAATAGATTCTAATTGGCTGTAAATACCAACCCTCCATACTTGGGAAAATTATTTTAACCCGGAGACAGCTTTCTCTTATGTGGCCATCAGAGGTGTCATGTATAAGCAAAAATGCATAAAGGCTTACTGCAACACCAGTGCTGTAAATGTGTATGTAACAAATAGAGAACCTATTTCACAAAGATACAAGTCAAAAATGGGCAGGAACAGAAACTACGGATCTTGACAGCCACTTCCCATGTTTAATCTTTTGACTGTTTAACTGAAATAATTCTCGGAAAATTTCTTCTCTATAGGTGCTACACTGTAAGATTCTGTACTACATTTTTTTTAAAGACATTGGTTCAGTACAGGAAGCAATCTTAGGATAAATACTCACCCTGTGTATTATGTCAGCTGAATGGATGTACTGTAAAGCAAGATGACAAATTTTATACAACAATCCAGGTAGCCTCCTTCTCATTTCTTCACTAGACAATACTGCCCGACCCCAGCCCACACAATTCAGATGTTACAGCTTGTCTGCAGAAGGAACCGACTGTGTGTCTAGGGGTTTCAAGTAGGTAGGTATTTCACTTTGTCTCTCCTTAGGAACACCCAGGAGCGCTGCCACCACGAGTGGAACAACAAAAGTAAACAAGACTGAAGAAATGGAAGATTCATAGCAGATTAGAGGGCAGCATACTTCCTGGTTTTCCAGACCCTGCCCATAGCAATGTATAGAAGTATCTTCTTAAATGATACATAGCTTTACTGATACAGAGCTCCAAAGAGGTATGAATAGAAGGAACAATAATAACAGGTTATCCTACAATTCGTTAGAAAGTTACAGAGGTCCCACTCTGTACTCATATGAATCTCTGAGGACATGACGCTCATCAAGAACTTCCACCTCCCATTGATGCGCTACCAACATTCAGGTAGGACAGGTGCAGGTACCTTCAGTCCCCGAAGAATTTGGTATATGAGGAACTGCACATGGTCATCAGTGAGTTTCTGGCATTTCACAATGTTGTTCAGATCTGCTCCCATAAGGTGTGTCACCAAGTACCTATGAACAAAAGGAAACACACAGGCTATGAAGCAATCCCTTCAATAGATTAGGCTAAAAATTCCCTATGAAGCACCAGTAGCAGGGCTGACTGTCCCAAAGCATGTTGCTGAACGAACTATAGTTCACGACATTTTAAATAACATAGCAGATTAGTATGCTGATTCCTACAGCGCTGGTCAACAAAATATAAGTGAATGAGTTTGAAGAGTCCAATAGTTTAGGATGTCCTAGTATCTTCTGTGTTGGAATTCAGAATTGTTTGAGAATGACAGCAGACAAATTAAGGTGGCAAATATTTCTGTAATAATCTGGGAGTTGTAAGAAAGATACAAAAGATTTTTTTTTTGCAGTCTTCAGAGAAGTTACCTACACATCATTGAATTCTTCTAGTGACTTGGCAGGGGTGAACACATCCAACAACCCAATCACCTAGAAGGAAAACAGTAAAGTGAAAAAGCTGTGAAATACAATCACAGTACAATATGATACAGTTACTAAGCTCCTTCATGGAATAGAAACTACTCATTCCAGTAGATGTTTCATTTCCAACTACATGAATCACTCAGATGTAGACAAATTAGTATTCATACAAGGGCAGAAACAAACATTCAATTCTTGTGTAAAAAAAAAAATTTAAGGTTAAAAATATACAGCTGTCTTTTCACACCAGCCATCCACTTAGAGCATTAAACAGGAGCCGTAACAAAGGCAGGTGTGAACACTGGTTCAGAATACCTTATTTCAAACACCAACTAAAGTTTGTTCAGGAAATAAACGGATGAGAAAAATAAAAAAACAACCACCAGACAAAACTCTATGCTTCCTGCTCAATTCTTGGTTGTACTGTTGACTACATACTAAAATCAGAACTGGGAGACTGTATTTGTTTCATTTGTACTCAGTAATGGCTAGAAAAATTCAAGGATCTGTAACGCAAGCAATGAATAATAATGACTACACTAGAAAGTCAGTCAGGAAAACAGTGCAAGACACCGAGCACCCAATATTCACAAACAGCTTCACACTGTCATTTGTATTTTCTGCCCAAAGAGCAGAAAATAAATCCATCTGGTTGATAATGATTGTTCTGATTTTCTCTGGAATGCGCTTTTAAACATTATTTTCCTTCTCTTAATAGCAAATAATACTTTATGAATAGATGAGATAAAGGGACAGGTTCTCTTCATCCACTTCCAAAAAATTCCTCTTCTGTTTTGAAGTCAGCATCTCACTTGTCTTGGATACACAACCATCATGCACATTTCAGCAACTTCAGTAATGGTTCGAGTGTGCATACGAAACCAAGGGTTGGATTCCCACGTTCCCCTTCACACTGTCCTTTGTATCCCATTGTTTACACTTGTCAAGGATGTCGGACTCAATTGAGTTATCTCTAAGCAGAGAATTAAAGACAAAATCTTTGAGGAACCTAGACTATGATTTTGGAAAAAAAAGCAAGTGGGTAGGAAATAAAAGCCTCTGTCTAATCTATATTATACATCATAGATTGCATTTTATTGAGGAAACTGAAGAGAGAGAACACTTTCCTGTCTCTCTTGATATACATCTCAGCAACTCCATTTCTAGACAGACATCTTCTTCAAACTCTAATATTCACGTCCATCCTGAATAATAATTCTCATGCTTCCAGTTTCTTTCTCCAGTGGACTCTTCCGTATCAGTTTTTACAGAAAAAAACCCCAACATTACCCATGCAGTTTAGCATGGAAAGACAAAAACTGACTTTGCTATCTAGACTTCAGGTCGTCTTCATTTATCATTTTTATCTTGCTACACTGTAAAGCACAGTATAAAAATCCATGTCTTTCATTGAGTTTCACAAACACTTAAATACAGTTATTCTGCAGCCCATCACTGACTCAATTCTAAGGAAGTGTGAACACCAGTCAGTGTGAACAGCAGTAGATTCAGCACCAACCTCCTAACCTTTTGCTTTCCCCTAACAGCATTTTAGGATGACACAGAACTTATTAATTTCTTCATATGACAACAAACCCATTTGCTCTCCCATCTGCTCAGTGTTGTGCTTTACACAAGCTAACAAGGCCTCCCGGAACTTGAAAGTATAACGCAGACATGCTTGAGTGCTCTGCAGGTCCATTTATTTGCTCAAGATCATCATGAATCAGACTAGACACAGGATATAGAAAACCATCCTATGCTCAAGCCCCTTAAACAGCCATACCTTCCAGATTTGCTGGTGTGTTCTGTGCCACGTAAAACTGTTTTAATTCTGAACTGAGACCCGAATAGTAAAGACACTAGCACTAATAAGCCTGCCTGAACTGGCTCTGAACATCTCAGCATCTGCAGGATTTTTAAACCACAACCTAGATAAACTTCCCACAGACAGAAGACGGTACGATGAAGTGATAATAAATATTTCTATATATAAGCAACTTAACTTCCTTTCATCTCAAAGCTACGCAGGCTCTTTGCAATACTAATCCAAAAATATTAATGAATGCCAGACAAAGAACTGTTGCAGCACCAGTCACAATCTAATTTTCATCGCTTAACGATATTAGCTTAGCCAAAATGGACTGATATGCTGATTATTTTTTTTTTTTTTTGATAACACATATTCAAAGCTTTCCTGTTTGTAGAATATCTTAGGTATGAGAAAGGGTCTAGAAAAAACTCCAGGGGTTGGATATTAAGCAGGATCAAACGCTACCTCTACTGTTGAGACAATGGCATCATACAGAGGCAGTGAGGAAGTATTGTTGACAACAGTACACACATGCATCAGAAGTTCCAATTACGTTAGCCACACTAAAAACACCAAGAAGATTTAAGGGATATCAGCTGCTGACTGCAGTGGTTAGAAGCCACAATACACAACCACCACTGCCACAACAGAAGAACTCCTGAACAGTCCTTCCAAGGAGAACCTTCCAATGCAATTAGGCTTGTTTGGCTTTTTGTGCTAGATAAAGGTCCTAGGTTTGCTCAGCTCACTTCCAAAACAGTATTTCCCTTCTGCTAAGTTGGAGTTTGCTTGGACAAAAGAAATCAGGAGCCTTCCTTTCCTCTTGACATTCCGACAGCTCTACAAAGGACCAGTTATGACTTTTTGCTCCGTTGCATGTAATATTTGCTCCAGACAGCATGCAATATAAATATGTTGGTGTTAATGCCACAAACACACAGAACTGGTCAACCTACTGTTTTCTACACCAAATGGAGGTTATATCAAAAAAATAGCTCAATGTAACACTTGTCACTCCTATTCTGTTTCCCTAGTGATGATTTAAGTGGATGGCTGTATGAAAAGCTATCTGATTTCCACCCCCTCACCACCCCCTTTTTTCCTCCCTATTTCACCTACAGGAATCTAGTAAACATCTACTCTACTCTCTTCTGACACAGGCAAGCCAAAACAAATATGAAAAACCCTCTGGAAGATACTAAAAACAAACTTTGAGATTTTCTTTTTTTAAATAAATTCTTAACATAACACAAACTACAGCTTACCACAGCAAGCGAGCAGCAGAATGTAAGTGACATCACCTGTGTCCTAAATCCTTAAGATAGCATGAACCTCCTAAGCAGTGATTTCCAGATTACTGTAGGACTTTTTAATACAAAATTGGTTATATGTGAGTTTTGGGGCTTTTTTTGGTTTTCTTTTTTTTTTTTTAAACTGCATGCTTTTCTACAACCATAATCCCTTGGACTACTGCAAGCTTTGTATTTGTATTAGAAAAATGTATGCAACAAGATGCTTAAATGCAATCATGCTGGATGCTCACTGGGTAGTCCAACTTTGGACCAACTTTTCATACCATCTCCTTCCACTTACATTTTCATGTTTCATGTGCTTAAGTAGACGTAGCTCTCTGTAGGTCCTTTTGGCATGGATGATAGACTGAAATGGTCGGGACAGCTTCTTTACAGCCACACGCAACCCAGTTTTTGTGTCAAAGGCAGAACTACAATAAAGAGTAATCAAATTATCAAAATGAATTATTTATAAACACCTTCAAATCCACACTTAGCAACTCCGGATAGCTGCTATCTGGACACTGAGTCACAGTCAATCCCATTTCTCCATTTCTGCAACGAAATTAATTTCTAGGCATCCTGGTCCACAGTCTGCACCCCCACCCCAAAATCCCCACATATTTACCCAACTGGTGGTTTCTACAGAAAATGTTTACCAGATGAGTCTTGTTCACACAGTAAAGATAAATTTTGTAGAAAAAAAGAAACGTTTATGATTTTTCTGTCTAAAACCAGTAGTGCTCTTAAACATAAATATGGCAATAAGAGTCTAGAGAGAGGAAGAGTACTTGTAAATATTATCTGTATTCTAAACATATTTTCATACACAACACTTCATCACAAAATGCTATGCTCAAGGCGCTATCTTTATGGTTTAAGTCTATATGAAAATCCAAGGCCTGTGCCTAGTACAATCAACTACGATGGTTGTTAATCACAATTGAAGCTGAAATCAAACCTCTTTGGTAAATCACCTCTAATCCCAAACTCTTGTTATATAAAAATGCATGTGAATAAGTGATGTTTAGCTGTAGGTTACTAAAACTTGCCCCTTTAGCAGGAATTTATACATAAAACCTGTACATATAAATAATGTTTCTTCTTAGAACCCATGAAGACTAACTCCATCCTATTTGGTAACTTCATATATATAGAGTTGCTATTTTGTACTGTAAAATCATGTTTTCAAGTAAGTTCTATTACAACCTATTTATTTATAATATTAAGAAGCAAAAGCCTGATACTTTTGAAACAACCAAAAAATTTAACACATGAAGAACTATGTTGAATTTCCGACGCACCACATAAAACTTCCAGAGCTCGGGGTTTATATGTGAGGAACTAAAGAAATGTAGGTATTTAGCTGTAAATGACTCCTCTTTCTTCTCTTCTTTGATGTTCTTATCTAAACCAGCTTTGGTTTGTCAAAAAGGAAGGAGGAGGAGAAAGAGGATGTGAAATCAAGGTTACACTTGATTCAAGATAACAAACAAGGGGAAAGTATGGAATGGAGAAAATCAGAGAAGGACAATATTTGTTCATTTTTCTGCTGCATTTTGATTCAGGGTGAACTCCTGATTCCATTTAAAAGTGAGTATGCACTAGTTCTTGATAAACATCAAGTGAAAAGAAAGCTATACATTTAAAAATGTAAAGTGTGAAGCAGCTTAATTAATAGAAAGTTCAAAACCAAATCACAAAAGTAGTCCCAGAACAAAACCACAATTGCACATACAACCCTCACCCCCCACCCCCGCCAAAGAATCTATCTGAAATAAACGTAGTTATCATTTATTTTTAAAGCAACTAACTGGAATTAACTTGCAAAAAACTCCTTATCTCAAAGTTGTTTAGTTTCCAAGGAACTTGCTATACAAAGTTTATGAGAAACAGAAAACAAAATACCAGCTTGTTTCTATGAGCGATCCCTCCCCTAGGTCCTGCAAGAGAATGGAAAAACCCACTGTGCATGATGGAAGAAGAGTGTCTCCTTCTCTATAAAGCAGCACCTGCATACACACAGTGGAAAGAGATCTCTGCAAAAGACACAAAGATACAGCTAGCCAGAAGGTGACAGGAGCACCAAACTGTCATAGCTGAATTACTCAAGCTACACCATACTGTCTCAAAAAATGCCCATTATCAACCACTTCCACACGAGTTATCCTTTATACCTCACTCAGCCTGGGCAGACAAAAGAAGCCCTTAAGCACTTGTTTTTTAATCTTGATTTCAAATGATCTTCAGCAAGTCTTCACACACCACCAGAATACCGATATTTAAGCTGCAACACTTCACGAAACAGAATATAATTTTTTTTTTTAAGCTTCACGTACACCATTTTGCAATATACAAACACAGTTAATCCAGGCTGTAATTATATGACAATATTTTAATGATACTCAAGGTGTTTTCTAGGACTTACAGCAAAAATAAGATTAGTCATCATAATTCAACACACGCTGTTGTGAATTAGTCATGAATCTCTACCAGCTTTCAAACATCTCAGGTACAAAAGGCAGCATATACCAGTATCTCTTTCATCCTGAAAAAAAGGGGACCCCCTGCATATTAACCACCTTCACAGCTACAAAGTCAGATTTCTCTTGGTTTCCACAAGATTCTCTTTAGGGAAGATTTCAGAGTCATTAGACATATCACAAGCTATTTCAGAGTCCAAAGGAAATTTAATTTCACCTTCTTTTTAATGACATTTTGGGGGTCATATAAATTCATCATTCCACTGTAGTAGATGTACAACCACCAAGGAGAATTGCAATCAGCAGAACTGAGAAACTGTTTAACCAGCACAATGACATTGTGCACAAGCCCAGGAAAGAAAATTTTGTATTACTGCACATTCACAATCTAGAGTTACTCTTGAAGTCAGAAGAATTCTAAGTTCGGTCACATTTGAGGCCCAAAGACTTTTTCCCTACAGATAAAGGCATGCTGAGTAATTTTCTGCTAATACAGATAACTGCCTAATGGTTTTCACGAGTACGGAACACAGAGCTACAGAACAGCTGTCATGTTGCAGAACATTTTAAAGAACACTAAGCTGGCTTTCATCACAGACTTGAAACAGCTGCATTACACTGATCGTATTTCAGCTAAAAAAGCCCAATTGGGAAAAAATTGCATGATCCACAGTTTTAAATCCCTTTTAAAACAGGATCAGCACAAATTCAGAATTTATCACAGCTTCCACATTTTTTAACCTCTTACATAGTATTGCGCTACAGCACACGAACTGCACCCATCTCACTTTAAGTGAGCTAAAACTACAATTCTGAGCTAACCTGAATTGAATCCAGAACATAAGAGCTAGAATAAACCAATTATTTCAGAGAACATATCCACTGATTCAGCTTATATCTTCTTAGAAGTAACATGTGAAGTAGTCTGAGGAACTGAAGTACACACAGAATTACTCAAGACTGCAATTTATTTAAACATTGGATAATCAGCATGTTAATTTTTGTGCAAAGACTATTTTGCTAAATAGTATGCTGCTCAGCATTAGTGCCTATGCAAATACCCAAGCTAACTGAATCTCTTCAGTGGTACCTTTGGAGTTAATTTATGCATCCCTAGTTATAGACAGAAGAAACACAGTTTTTTCTGACAGTACCTGACAGTTTATCATTAACACCAGTTACTTTTGAGTTCAGTCTGTACATGTATTTCGTTAAGTTACCCTCCCAACACATCATAAAAAGCTGTAAATTTTATTCTGCTCTGCTACCTTGGCTTCTGCTTCTAAAAAGTTGCAATAAAAATCTCCCTATAGGACAGATGTGCTCACGCTAATTTCATTTCTTAATATACAACGTACCCATGAAGTTCAAACTACTTGTCTTTGCTTTCAGAGCTCTGCTCATGGCTTTTCTGTGCATGCCCATCTCCTGCTCGATCCCCCTTCCTCACATTTGTTCTGCTAATCCTACCTGTACGGCTGCTTCATCCCACTCAGTTTTATAGTTCTTTACATATCACTCCTCGCATATCTACCACACCTTACTGGAGAAGCAGGCACCTGTCCCTCCAAGTGCATACATACTTTGGAAGCACTTGCACACTTTGATAAGGGATTAGTAAGCCTAAAGACCCACATTGGGGGTGGGGGGGGAAGGAGAGGACAGGGATCCACAGAGGAACTGTTACTACAAAGGTGATATTCAGGGTTTTTACTTCACCTCCTCTGGAGCCTAGTGTGTTAAAATTTCTTAAATCCATAGCATTTCTCTGTTACTTTAAAAAGAGAGGAATTATCTCAGTACCTTCATAATACCCAGGAAATTCAAAGTCAGTGTTGGTACAACTGTGGGTCAAAATGGGAAGAAATCACAGGTTTTGGAAAGGCTATATAACCTGATAGTCCAAAACCAAAAAAAGCTAAAAAAATCCTATGCAAGATTCTGAGGAGGAATAAGTCTTGGCTGTTCAATTCCTTTCCAAATTAAATAAGGCAATACAGGTAGCCCGCAAAGCAATTAAAGCAAAACTCTTCTTTTACAAAGGTATCAACGCAACACACAAAGAACTGCTGAAAAAATACAACAATGAAGTAAACTCCTAAGACTATACAGAGTCTGCCTTCACAGCATTTTAGAAACTGATGGCAAAGATCATCAAAACACCTCTTTGCTTAGCTTAGAGCTGGCTGAACTAGTGCTGTTTGCTGAGACTTCCCTCCAGCATGCACAAGAAATGAAGCGATGCTCCAGCTAAACTGTGAGTCACCGATCGATCCCATCTCCGTTCAGCAACTCCCCCCTGCAAGATGCTGCATTATCTAGGCCCCTCTCCTTACATGAAGTACTACAAGACTGATACTTCAGGAACCCACATGTGTTTTCGTGTAGATCTCATTACAAAATCCTTTTCATGCAAAACACTACATTGTATGAATATACAAAACTGTTGCAAGAATAAATGAAACAGCATTTCACACAACAGATGTCACAGCAATTGTTATGTGCCTTAGCAATGAGCAATCTGAGGATACATATCGATGTTTCTCGAAGTTTTGGAACTGAATCTCTAATTGCATCTCTATGTACTTTCAGTTTTCAAAAAAGGATCCTCAAAAATACCTGAATTGGCTGTTTGAACATCCTTCTTCCAACACTGCACACAATACTTCCAAAAACACTGGAATCTTTGCTCTAAGTTTACGCACATACCTCGGGTGCCTTAAGCTACCTGCAGAGAAAGCCCCTCTCTCTCCATCCACTGACTACAAACTAAAGTCAGGTTCTTATATTAGGGAGTCATGCTCACATTAGGCATTTAAAGCAGCCTACAGCAGACAGCTCCATAGTCTAAATGATTCATCTGCTGGCTTCTTTTTTATTAATTTTCCCCCCAATTTCTAGAAATTCCTCATTTTTAAATACCTCATCTTGACAACTAAATAAACAACAGAGCATTTTATTACATTCTAATATAATAATGCAGTGGACATACAATGAAGTATATTTAACCATTCAGTTTAAGGGTGGTTAAAACCCCGCAATTTACTATCCCAACACAGAGATACACCAAACTCAAAGTCTCAATTGAAACTAGGTAACTTTTTACTGGGGAGAAAAGAAGTCTCTAAAGGGGACAAAGCATGGAACACATCATTGCAGGAATGTCCTAAATACTATGCATCACCATGTGCAGCTTAATAAAGTTACATGTATTTATGTTGTGTTTGGGTTTTTTTGTTTGTTTGTTTGTTTGTTTTGGGTTTTTTTTAATTCTGACATACCTTCCATATCACTAGTCTTTCTGAACTGTATCTTTTCTGAAACATATTCTTACAAGAACATAGAGAAAACCATTAACATGGACTGTAAAAAGACTCATGTGCCACATGTCTGAAACTGCTTCCAATACAAAATTGTTGCATCTGGTCTGAACAGTTGCACAATCTTTGAAAGTTTTGACACAGCAAAACAGGAAATTCATGATGACAAACTTTGGAAGTATTACACGCACCATGGAGATTGTGGGGAGGGGGAAAACAGAAGAGGAACGGGCTAGATGGTGTAGAGTCAACCTTAAATAGGCAATGGACAAGGCATTGAGCAAATTAATTTCCTATTACATTTGGGGAGTTATGTAACTCTGTGACACTTACAGGGGTATTTATCAGCTATAGCAGCGAGGCCCTTCTTTCACCAGAAAGTACATTGGTTAATCTTGCTACAAGAAATGACCAGCCCTTGTCTTTTATGAAATATAAGTACTTGCACATTTGGGGCACAGCAGTTTTAAGAAATTCATGTTATTTAAGCTGAACTTACCAAAAATTTTATAATGGTAGGTTAAGAACAGCTGAGACCTTTACTTCTTTAAAACTGCAGCACATGCAAAGCAAATCCTTTTCTTTACTGGTAGAGTTCAATATGCACCCCTTCTCATGATATAACATAAATAATATTCATGATGTAAATTTGCACATTATGTTAATGAAAAAATATGCATGCCTGCTCGAATACAGCAGCAGAGCAGATGTGTAATCATTATGCACCCATATTTGAAAATTCTGATCACACTTCGACATAGCCAAAGAACAGGGAATAAAAACCAGAACGCTCATGTGGAAGACATTTCTTAATAACAGGACACAGTAACCTGTGAACACTTTTATACAGCTCTACCATGTGACTGCTAAAGTCTGTCAAACCAATTTAAATACAACCTTGTATTTAAGATTATACAATGTATACAGCCCAGTTAATTTCTGTTTAACGATCTGACATACTTCAGCAGAGAAACTACAAATTAAGGAAGTATTGTATTTTGCACGTGTAACCTGTCATATGTTTTGTTCCTATTTTGTAAGCATTAAAAACTCAACTCCTATCTTCAAGCTCTCTGTATTTCTGCAGGGCTCACACCAGGACTTTACTCTCCCAGGCAGCGCATACTGCAGTAACTCTGTCATTCTACAGCAATAAACCAAGTTTTCCTGTGTTGATCTACTATTGTCAAGAAAATATCGATACTTGTAAACCCACTGTTACAAGTCAGGGCTGCAAAACCAGCCCTCATAGCCTTCCCTCTACCCTCCCTGCCTATCAACAGGCTCCAGTTAAAAATATAATTGCCTCAGATATAATCTATCCTTCAGGTCCAGAAAGAAACTGGGACAAGAGCTCTGCAAAGCCAGCTACGGGGGACTTGCCAGCCTCCATCGCCCTCCACCCCCCCCACCTACTAACTGCAAGAAGGCACGGTGAAATATGTCTATATGAGATCATTCGGGGAGGGGGGGCTGGGACATGATTATCTTCCCCTGCAAAAATGTTTTAGTGCCACCTGCCATGTGGTGCAATCCCCGACGCATTCCAAAGGCAAGACTGCGGCTTCCCGGCAGTACCGCTCTTAAACCGGCAGGAAAAAGTGTTTCTTGCAGGAGATTGGCATAAAGCTGTGGAACCCCCGGAGGACAAGCAAAGCCCCGCTCTGCTCCCCGCGGTGACCGCCCTGCACGCATCCCGCCGCCGGTCCCTACAAGCCGGGGCAGGTTTCCAGGCGGAGGGCCCGGAAC